>CM034541.1:29104844-29217344 GCA_020002185.1 Paraescarpia echinospica
ATCATTCAACATCATCCCAGGCATATTAAAGTCTGTCTTCTGCCATAAGTTCTGGTGGAACGCCCTCCCCGGGAATGTGTTGGTAGCCCCAACCATCCAGGCCTTCAGGTACGTGAATGGTTTGTTTCATGCTTCTAAGGCTAAGCCATGGTCTGTGCTTTTATTTACACATCGTTCATACTTTAAGTTTACTCGCACTTTATACTTTTTTAACACCTTTACATCTGGCACAGCACAGTTGTTGACACACACAAATGGGCATTAAAATCCAGACTTATGGACTATGCCGATTAACCATGTAGAAGTATAAGCCGTTGGTTTCTTCTATCTCAGTATCTGGTGTTTGTGCCAGGGGAAGTAAAAAGTCACCCGCAGGGAAACGGAACATTGGAAATGCCTGTCATTAGGACTGTTAGTCGTATGTCATTACCCTTAATATTTGATGTGCGGTCGTCAAGGTTATCCCCCATCTTGGCTATACACAACCAAATGTTGTGTATTGTCTACAATGGGTGAATGGGACCCAAACGATTGCTGTGGTATTTTGATGCATAATGCCAACTCTAAACCCTGACAGTAACATACAAGTTCCTTAGGTGACCGGCCAAAGATGTGTAGCTGAAAAAAATAGTGAACTGTTTCCCTCGTTTGAATGCAATATACTATAGATGCTGACATGCCTTCTTACAATTGTTGTGTATAGCCCACCAAGGTCCATTGCTGGGTTACGAGGCTGGATGTCACGAGATCTGGGATCTCATTCTCTAAAAGTCCCATCTCTTGGCATTAATGTCTGAAAATGGACCCTGCCAATTAATAGTTGTTGAACACCTGTTAATCTAGATGTGTCTCTAAATGCATGACATATGTGATAAGCTATACGGGCAGTTTTAGTAGTCCGAATTGCCGTAAGCCCATTATGTTGCATGCATTTTTGGATGGAGAAGAAGCATGAGCTTGTCTTTCACCAATACTGGGTAGTAGATATGTATCTAATGCACCAGCATTGGAACCGGGGGGGGGCTAAGGGTTGAGAAAGGGGGGTCTGACTTCCCCAAATACCTGGGTATTGAGTGTTTTTGTAATAAAATGTAGCAAAATTAGAATGTAATCCATTAAAATTGTCAACAAGAATACCCCCGTTCTCCCCATCTTCCGTTGTCATGTCTGACAGCACGGAAAAGTTCAGGAGATGGCAGGCAAAAATGATGTTATTGTGAACATATTTTACCAACCCACTCCTTCCTCCCTTCTTCGAATGTCATGTCTGACAGTGTTGAGTGATTGAGTGAGAGTCAAAGCCAAAATTTATGTCACAGCAAAAAATGCACCCCGTTATCATGTCTGACCGAACCGACAGCGGCGTGCCAAGTACCTATGCCAATGTAATGTATGTGCTACTTTGTTACATGACAGAAGTGTCCGACTGGTGATGTTGAGGGGTTTGATGAAGATGACGAAGTGTCAGAGAAGAAGTTCGCTTGGACTCTTATTATGGAACACAACCACAAGAAGAAGTCTGGCAGCTTCCAGTCAATGGGTATGACAGATTATACACACACACACACACACACACACACACACACACACACACACACACACACACACACACACACACTCACACACAGAAGACAGTTTCCGAGAGTATACATGTAGAAATTATGTTTGTTGTGACATAAATTTGAAACAGTTTTTCGCGCTAATGCAATGTACTTCTCAAACTTTTAAAGTTCGCGGCACACATTATAGTTTGATCCTCGCGGCACACTGAGTCACGTGTGTGTTTCAAAATGCCCGTTATGGTGTCGGATGGAATTGACAAATTCATGGTCTTATACCACTATTCTCACTCTTGATAAAGAGTGTTTGTTGGTTGGGATAGATAGGGCTAGAGGACCTCTCGTTATAACACTAGTAACCAGATATCAGAATTAACCTCCTTTGTCCTGACAGCCTTTTTAATAGTTTAGGTGTCGGATTCTTATAAAAATCAAGATTCCCACTTTGTTGCATTTAATTCATTATTTCATCAAAATGACACAAGAGAATGCTAAAAACAGACTGTCATCAAGAACCAGAGAAGGTACCAAATATACCTGGCATGATAATTAATATTTTTCAGATTAACCCCTTTTCCTCTGGGATGTGATTTGTTTTGGTGTCAGATGGAAATGGTTTTGGTCTTGGATGGAATCATGAGATATTGAAATATAAAACAGCATTTTCACCCCCATAATCCACAAGTTTCCTAGATAAATGTTGTAGAAAAGCTTCCTTTGGTGTTTATCTTTCCCTTTTTGAATGATAAACTGTTACATCCATCATTTGATGAAATATCCATCCAACACCGAAACCGATGTTAGCCGAAGAAATCACAATTAGAAGTCATAGATACCCAGTAACACATCAATATTTGATTTTGATATCATATCATAATAACTGTTATGAATGTGACTCTTTAACATGTGAAATCATTGAACATTTAAAATTGAACATTAAAATGTCATCTAAATGACATGCAAAGGCTGTATCAGGGTACATAGGCCTATTTTCAACAAACACCGGGTTGCTTTGCTCAAAAACTATGGATACATTGCTTATCAATGAATTTTCTCATTGCGTCACCGTGTTCATCTGATCCCTGTTGGTTTTTTGTATTGGATGGAAAGTTTTAGTTGCATAAGAACTTCAAGTCTTACTCTGGCAGATAAAAACTGGCAGAATAATATTTCTTTTACATCAGAGCAACCATGGCATGACTTATTCTTGTTATTAATTTTTTTATAATTTAAATATCTATATATCTGTTATCACATTACATGTTTATTTGTTTTGATCTATTTATCTCTGCATTGATCAATTTGAAGTATTTATGTTTGTCAAAAAATAATTTTTCATAGTTTATATTATTTTTAGATTTTATGAAACATTGGAAGATGTCCCACAGTTGGTTGGAACAACTCCTTTCTGGTAATATGTATATCTAGTACATGAGTCGGTTTTCAAACAACTTAATAATCAGGAGGTAATCTCCCTCCCTTTTCAATATCATCAAGATTTAACAAGATTGCCATAGAGACAATTAACTCTAGATGGCAGGTGGACATGGAAGCCTTTTGGCTTATCGAGAGTCCAATACTTTTTATCTACGTGTATCCCGCCCTTTTAAGGTATGTGTCAATTTTATTTTTAAACATTCACACTACTAGCACCAACACAATCAAGAGATAATCTGTTCCATTCATTTACAGTCATTTTTGAGAATGAGAACTTTCTTATCTCAAATTTACACTGCTCCTTTACTAATGTAACTTCAGTCTCCTCTGGTCCTTCTATCTTTCTTAACTGAGAAAAAATATTTCTATTAATATTTTCATAATCATTCAATATTTTAAACACTTCTATCTGATTTCCTCTCAATCTCCTGGTCTCTATAGCTCGAGAACCAAAAGTAGTAGAACCATAAATGAGACTACTTTTTAGGGGTTTTCGAGAATGGCTAATCCATTTCCTGTGTTAATTTGTCTATTATAGGTTGAGGTCACATGATAAGGTCGCATTCAAGGTAATTTTGTGCCAAATGTGGACATTTCAAGCCAATAACGTACTATAACGTATTTTCACCATCTTGGTGTTCTGTTTCATCTAAATATTGCCTTACACTGTAGATGCGTTTGAAATGAATATTTGGGGTAAAAGTCACTTCAGTCAAGGTAAAGGTTCAATTTGCTCATAAAAGCATTTCGAAAGTTCACCCCAATTAGTTGCCTTGTTACAATGCACCTAACCTGCTTGTAGACATAATATATATGCATAACCCGATAGACCTAATATTACACAAACACCTAACTATATCTAGCTCAGCTGCTACATGGCTGACTATTAACAATGAAACGCATGTTGTTAAAACCATACTTACACTTCACTTGATTAATGGGTTAATACCCATTTCAATACCATACCCAAAATTGTTGAAAGATGTTTGAGATGCAAAAGTTGACCATATTTCATGTCGGTGTTAAGTTCTTTAGAACACTAAAATTTCTCACTTATTTCGTGTATGAAGGAATCTTGCAGTTATACAAAATGTTGTCATGATAATAATAAATTGTTTAATTGACAACGAATATGCAGATGACGTGGTTATTAAATACAATATGTATTGTGACTTGTTGAAATGCAGTGTTCCCAAATCCAAGAATGACAGACACATTGAACTTAGCCCTTTATACAGAAGACAGTCTTATTCATACTAGTAGTATGATCTATGTTACCCTGGTTGTTGTCTGTGTATAACTGTTCAAGCCTAGTACATATGTTACTGTAGTACAAAGTTATAATGTTGGTCATGTCTGTTTTTCCAGCTTTGTGTTCAAAAATTACTGATCTTAATCAAAGATTCATGTGAGAACTGTGAGTATGGACATGTACTGATGAGGAGTGTGGAATTATTTACAAAAATAAACACAGTGTCGATCTCTGTTTGTATGTCCATAAGCTTGACCATATCTCCGTCAGTTTCAAATGTTTGAGGTAGATATTGTGTTGCCATGCTAATGGGCCCACTGGAATGGTTTGTAGACTTTTAGTTTTTCGAATTTTGCCAGTGGGACCCAAAATTGTTACTTTTTATGTCTTTGGATAGATAATAATGCCATCTACAAGTGTATTGCTCAAGGTACACAACAATTTTGAAAAGTTTTCATATTTATGCAGTTCTGTATGTGAATGCAACATGGTTGTAAGGCTGGTTAGTATATTACTAATTTACTATTACTGTTATTGTTGCTGATGATAATAATACAGAAATTATAACTAGGGAACTGAGACAGATTACATAACACTGTAATATATTTTTGGCTGCCTTTTCCCGTGCAATGGTGGGCAACTCTGCTAGTGTTGTGTAAAGTACTTGGACATTCACGCTGTGTGTTGCAGGAAGTACCTGGGTTTGTTGGCTATGTCATAGATCCTGAAGATACCACTAAAAGAGCGTCCAAGCCCACAAGGAACTGGTTCTACAGTATCTCGATCAAAAGGATGAGTCAATTCGTCTGCGTGCCCTTGACCTTCTCTGTGGCATGTTTCGTTCTCAACTTGTGAACAATCTTTATCGCACAAATTTGCAACTTGTTATTTATAAATAATGAATAACTGTAATGAATAACTATTTATTTGTGACGCAGAAAATGTGGCATTTGTCACAACTTTATGATAGATTTGAAGATAATAAAATGTCATCTCCACACATAGTTACAGAGAATGTCACATGCGGCAGGTCATATAGTCACAGTGTAAGGAACATTGATATTTTCTGTCGCATGTCTTACACGCAATCCATAAAAGGACATGTTCTGCTCTCTCCCAGTAATTACAAGCAGGAAGTTGTGCTTCGTCCCAATTTGGTCAGGAATGTTGGAATGAACCACTTCTAAGCAATAAGTGCTAACTGCGGCTGTTTACAACTTGAATGTTGTGCTTAATAATAAATACAATTTCAACATTTCTCTGCTGCAACATTCAAATTGTGAACACTGATTTGGGCTTATTAAGCACAATTTTGCAGGCAATATTTGTATTCTGCAATTGAGAAAAATCTATAAATAAATGTTAACAAATGAGGCAAGACGCATGGAAAACTTAGTTTTATTGCGAGATATAAAGTTGTAGTCGCCAGTTTGCTGTGGCAGGTATCGAAAAAGAACTTGATGGAGATCATGAAGAAATTGATGGTGCACATGGATAAAGCAGAGGGCTCTCACTACCGCGACAAACTTCTCGCCAAGATCAGTGAGAACTGCAGCCAATCAAACTACCACTACATCACCAACTTCGAGTGGTAAGTTGGACATGACATATTGAAAATCCTAGAAATGGAAACATGTTGATGCAATGCTGTACTGAGAATGGCAGAGAATGATTCAGAATATTTAAATCCTATCGTGAGTACATTGACAGAATCAAATTGTATGTGTACAAAGACTAGCGATATATGAATCGTCATCATCAATATGACAGGACAATATGTCGCTGTCATGATGAAGATGATGGCATGCGTGCATGTTGTGTTTGTGCACAGGCTGTGTTGTTGGAGAATGCGCACGCATTGACAGACAACGCAGAGGAACGGCATCTGTGAAGTGCTGCATGCGGCAGTCTGGATCTGTGGAGAGTTCTCAGTGAGTACATGCATAACTATGCCTTGACGTCCTCGCTGCTACTGATAGAGACAGATACTAGTAAAAACCTGAATATATATTTCCCACATATCGGGATAGATCACTGGTTTACTTCTTGGTTCAAGGACGGTGAATAAAGTGACAGTGATTTTGAGATGGTATCCTCTTTCTGTGAAATTTTCACGCTAATAAAAATGGTTGTGATTTTGTAGGACTACATCAGTTATCATGGTCCAGAGAATAATTAAGTCGCCTATAGCCGCCTATAGAAAAGCAAGTAAGGAAAAACACCTGTCCTATTTCAAAAATTATCTGATTACCATCATTCAAATTGATAATTATATCGCTTGTGCCTTTTTTTCATGTAGATGTACAGGGCAACCTCACTATTAAGGTCATCCTTGGGACTGGACATAGTGACCTGGATAGCAAGGTGAACATATTAGTGGAACTAATTTCCTATACTTTACTGTATGTGGAAATCATTTGGGACTTTTCTAGGGTGACCTAATTGTGAGGTGGCTGTATTACCGAGGTGACTATAAAACAAGGTTCGTCTTGTAAAACACTGGACATTTTGTTAAGATATGAGTAGTTTTTAATTGAAATTTGACATCTCACGATGTCATTATAACTACGCCATCTTCCCACAGACACCTGAGTGACCCCCAGAACACTTTAGAGTCGATGCTGCGAGCGAAGGTGATGTAGCTGCCGGGCCACATCCAGAGCATCTACGTACACAATGCCATCAAACTGTACGCCCGCATCCTCATCACGGATGAGGCTCAGGATGACCTACAGACTGTCACAAAAACCACGGAGCTGCTCCTTGAGAAACTACCGATGTTTGTTCAGAGCGCCGACCTCAAAGTACAGGAACGGGTATGTGTGTAGTTGTGAAGATTAGTGACTGTGGCTGTTCTGATTAATTCTGTTGTTTCATGCTTCTGATTGGTTAATCAATCACAATGTTATGTAATCGATCATCATCTTGTTTACATGAAAAAATTTGTTTTATGTGAAAAATATATACGGTTACCTGATGTCCAAAATATGTTGTGAAAAAGATGCCAGTGTTCAGAATTTCTTCATTGATGGCATGTTCGGAAACTCGCACTATAGGAAGATGCAACATATTAAGTTTATAAACATCACAGGGCTATTCAGTCATATTCCTTTGTTGATTATTAATATGAATTGGTCTGATTAAGTGAAATATGTTGTATCTTATGTAATGACATCAGTACTTCTATCGTGTTTGTTGAAATATTAATTCAGTCGTATCAACATTTCTACGTTTCTAATTCTTCCTTCACAGGCTTGCTGCCTGTCGCAACTGATCAAGTATGTGAACAAGGTGCTTGGGAAAGGGGCAAAGGTCGCTGACGAGGTCGCTATGTTGTTTGCGGGAGAACTAAACCCTGTTGCACCAAAGGCGCAGAAGAAGGTTCCTGTTCCCAAAGGGAAGGTCAAAGGGATAAAACTTTCCATTGACATTGAGGAGTGTCTGATAGTGTGACTGGTTTGAAATGTATTGGCAGATTTGACACATTGTGCAAAATAAGTTTTCAACTAATTTGTACTTAAATCATTTTTGTTAGTTACTAATGTCGGTTTTGCTATATTGTTTAGATAAGGTTTGCTGTGATGTTTCTGTAACAAATTAATAATAATCAAGTAGTTTCTTTTATGCCTAAATCATTGAAGTTTTTCATAGATACGTACGTGTCTTAAAAACACTAAATGGTTTTAAAGTGACTTGACTTAAATGCCTAGGCCAGTTTGACCCATTGCTATCCTCATGGATGTCACACCCCTCCATTTTGTTCTGTCTAGAGCACATCGATCTGCTCTTAAAAGCAGGAATCTGAAAGCTATTTTCATGAAGTTTTCATTTGGCAAATGGCAGATGTGTCCAAACCATCGGAGTCTTCTATGTCTCATGACATCTGAGATGGATTAAGGGGTGAATGTCTCATCTCTGATCTGGCTAGTTCATAATCTGTCTGCCCTAGTAACACCTCTGATAGCTCGCAGGCAACGCATCTCAAAAACTTCAACAGACTGCATCTCTTGCGATCGTAGTGTCCAGGTTTCGGCACCATAGATTACTGTAGGCAGTATAAGGGTCCTACATAGTCTGGCTTTCATTCTTTTGTTTGAAAATATGTTGTTTCTGAATCTACCAAAGACTGCTGATGCTTAGGCTATTCGCCTGTCAACATAAAAGTACTGTGCTGCCTAGGAAGCAGAACTGTCACAATCTTGAGTTCTTCATTTTCCAGGATGATATGCTTGTCTGATGAGATGATTAATTTGCAATTGGAGAGAGTGATTGTCATACCCCAGTTGTTACAGGCTGCTTGAAGCGGTTCAGTTGCAAATTGTAGTTTCTCGAATATGGTAGATATTAGTGTTGTGTTGTCATCATATGTCAAAACTGAGGTCTGTATTTAGTTTGAACTCCTTAGGTAGGCTCATCAGGTCAGCCATGACAAACTGAAGGAACAAGTTGAACAGGATAGGTGAGAGCAGACAGCCTCACTCCTATTTCAACTTTGAACCAATCTGTCAACTGACCATTGATGGTAACAGCATATTCGACATTCTCGTACATGGCCTCAATCAGTGATGTCATTTTGGGGTACACCCCAACAGATCTCAACATCTTCCACAATGCATCCCTCCAAATGGTGTCAAATGCGGCCTTGAAGTCCACAAAATTGAAATGTAGTGAGATCTGTAATGGTTTTAATGTGACTGGTTTTAATAGTTTCTAATAAATTGACGATTGATCTTCTTCCTTACATCTGCAATATATGTGTTCTCTCTCACAAGGATATCCCTGCAATACATTTCATGCATTTTCATCTCATAAAAGGTGGTCATAGAAGTCCCAAAGAAAATATAACATTACATATGGATGTGTATTGGTTTAGTCGTCATCACATAGCGTGATGGGGAAACAAGTGGAACTTATATTAATACACCTATTTTTGATATCAGAACCGGGCATCGTGGCGGGTCGTGTCGTGGCAAATGTCACGTTGGTTGATCTCGAGCAGCTGTTGGTATGATTTGGAAGCCATGTTGTATCGCTGAGAATCTTAAGTCCCACTCGACATGTAGGTGGTGTGGTGGTTTGTTTGTTTGAACAGATACAAAAAACTATGTTTTTTTTACTTTGCAAATTTATGAATTACAAAAATATTTGAAGAACGAATGCATGAAGTGTTCGTCTGTGTAGCCTTGAACTTGACGCATGGATCAACGAACCACCGCCTGAAGACGATGAACCTGAGGAAGTCGTCGCCAAGACCAGCATCTTCCACACAATGGGTGATGACAGGTGAGAGCATCCCTCGATCTTAATCACTTCGCATGGCCTTATTTTGAGTTGTCAAACTGGAAATAAATGTAAGACATTTTTTTTTATAAACTGGTGTAGGACTATTTGTAGCAAACAAATGTTCAATTAATTTGGTCAACCCATTTACTTGTACTTTGTCCCACTAGCTGGATCAGCCGGTCAGTTGTGTCTCTACAAAATCCCTCGATACCAGTTATACCAATAGCTTCGCTGGCAAATGATGTAAGTTAGAAATGGTAAATGACGGTTTGAAGTAATGTAAATTGTCCACTGATCAGATGGAGACGGTTTACATAACTTCCATGGTAAGTAACCGTTCAAAGTTACACTATCTTCATCAGTAATGTAAGTTGTCCACTGATCAGATGAGGACGGTTTACGTAACTTCCATGGCATGTAACCGTTCAAAGTTACATTATCTTGATCAGATATTTGGTAGGAATACTTTGTGAAAATATTCTGTGTGTGTGGTGTCATCTGGCAAGTAATGTCAAACTAAAGACTTTGTTGCTTGTGTTTTGACCTTACAAACTACCAAGATATTGCTTCCAGAGGATAAGTAATTTTGATAGTAATTGTCTTTGAACTTGCATGTATTTGTATGATTATACATATTTTGCAGAAGCAGAACATATGAAAATGAGGTAAAAACTCCTGCACCATCAGAGGCTGAACTACAGAAGGTATGTGCAAGCATGTGTGACATGTTCACAATCTTTGTTTTAAGCAAACTAACACATGACAAGCATTGCCATGTAAAGGTAGCTAGCTGTCTGATGAAGATTGTTGATTAGCAGACGCAGCAAAAAAAGGTAAATTGACTGGAAAATAAGCCCAAAATATTACCAATTTGAACCTTGCAGTCCGATGAACCTCTTCACTCAAATAACTAGTGATTTAATAGAAATATGTTTCTTTTGTTTATTCCATTGTTTATAATGTAAATTACGTATACAAATATAGCAGTAAGCACTGGACTTAGATTACTAAATTTGGTGTGAAGTTTCTCCATACAACTCCAGTGAAAGCTGCCAAGTAACTTATTTATTTTTCAAACACCTTTTCTAATAGTAAGTGTGTTTTTTCTTTGACAGATGCGCTAGCAGAGGGAATTTGAACATCCTGAACTACCTGAAGGGTGCAAGACCCAAGGTAATTCTCACCTCAGTTCTTTGTTACTTACAATCAGCTCCTACACCTGGGACCAGTTTCATGAAACATTCGTACATATAAACCTTCGTTTGCAGGAACTTACGGGGACGTTTGACATAGATTTTGTTACTCATATCAGCCATAGAAACATGTCTGTAACTACCTTTCATATGAAGGATCGTATGTATGAATGCTTCAAGACACTGGCCACTCCTCTTCCCAGCTTCAGATATTGAAATTTGATTTAATCCAGAAAATGTTAATGTTATTTTGCGAGCAGAAACTTGCCAAGTGATTTTTTTAATGGTCGATTGCCCTGAAACTGTTGGCGTGTTTGTTCAGCTTCAGTATACTATGAATACATGTTTTATTGCACTAAAATCAGTATTGTTGTAGCATGTAGATGTTTATAAGGAAATCTGGTTTATGGTCATATTGTTGAGTATGGATGTTGTGTAAAGGGAGACAACCAACGAACTCAATTTTTTTAAAGAAAGTACAGTCAATCATTTTTCACCATGTTTTTTATTTTATGTTTGATGGTAGTTATCTTTGAAGGGACTGGAAATCCACTCAATTTAAACAAGCCCTTGTACACTCAGTTCCAAACGTACATGCCTGGATAGCATGCATGCCCAAACCCCTCCCCGACTGGTTGCCACCACTCGATCTTTTCACCAAAATCTGAGCCACGTCACATGACATCAATGCGTGATCAAGATCCACAGGTGGTGGATCTAAACGTTGCAAGTTTCCACTAAACGCTGCAACGTAAGTGTTAATTCTTGCTGCCCATTGAAATCTTGGAGCCATGAACAATATTGTCCATATCATATGAGAAACTTGTTGGACTAATTACAAGACGGTAAGAATTCTGACCTGACATGTTTGAAGATGAGCCTAATGTCAATTATATTGTAATTTTCACTTGCTAATAGTTCTCACCTGTACCATAATATCTACCTAATATACTACCTATTGCAAATCTAAATAATATAGATATATATATAAATATATATGTATGTGTACAAACACCTGTCTCAGGTGTGTCATGAATCTAGCACCTGTCTCGGGTGTATCATGAACCCAACACCTGTCTCAGATATGTCAAACCCAACATCTGTCTCAGGTGTGTCATGAACCCAACACCTGTCTCAGGTGTGTCATGAACCTGTCTCAGGCGTGTCATGAACCTGTCTCAGGTATGTCGATGTCGGACAAGTACCTGCAGCGTCAGCAGGAGGCGGAGAGACGGAGACGGAAGGAGAAGAAGTCGAGGAAGAAGAAGGTTAGCTGTGACTAGGACGATGATCCCTCTGCCGTCATCTCTGTCAACATCGATTACGACGTACCAGAGGTGAGGACAGGGCTCTTATTTGTTGCCAATGTTGAATTAATAAAAAGTGTGTCCATTAGCGCATGAATGGGTTGCATGGAATCCATTTGCCATCTGGAGTTAATTCTCTGGGTGGAAATCTTGTTAAATATGTATACGTACATGGATGAATGTTCTCTGAGTTTACAGGGAGCCAACTTGTCAGATGATGATGACTTGAAGGGTACTAAAGATGACCCACATAGACTTCGCAACATTAACCTAGATGAGTGAGTGTGTTATTATATTCTATTCTCCCGTCAAGGGCCCCTCACAGGTTTGGGGCATATTGCTTCACAGTGATGGACCATTCTTTAAAACGTTAATTTGTGTTTGTGTCTTGATCAGGTTGTAATACTAGTCTGAATATTAACATATGGTTGCCTCACGTTGTGTTGACTTGCTTCTTTACACCATTGGCCTCTAATGTACCAATTGGTGATAGTTAATTTGTATTAAAAAATATGATTTATAGAGACAATGCATATTCTATTGTTAAAAGTTTATATTTGTTGGAAACGACAGGGAATCACAGACATGTCTCACACATGTCTCACACAAAGTGACATACACATGAAACACTACGATGCACACATGCATTCATACATATGCAAAGCATGTACGCATTCGCGCATTCATGCATGCACTCCAAACACACACACAACATAAACACACACACACACACATGCACATACACACGCACAAACAAAGACACACACACATGCACACTCATGCACAAACGCACGTGCACACACACATACCCATGTTGACCCTTCTGTCCCCTCCCCCCTGGTAGACCACTGTGAGATGAGGAGGTGTTGCCTGTCCACACGTACCAGACTCTGCCGTCTCCACTCAGCGTGAAGGCCCCACCAGAGTCGGCCGCCGCCACAGCACCGGAGAAAAAACACAGGAATGAACGAGAGAAGAAACACAGGAAGGACAAGAAGGAGAGGAAGGTAGGAGGGACAATTCATTTCAGTGTTTGTTTGGGAGAAATATTCATGTTTTTCAAATTTAGCAGCTAGCCAATGTAGTGGGAATTTAAGGGAGGTGGCTTGAACAAATGTAAAATGCTACACATTTTTATACTTGTAAGTGTATCTCCTTTGAGACATCAAGGTCTACTCACATCTTGCTATGTTCATATGTTGGCTTGAATGGTTTGTTTAGACCATTGGCCTCTGATCCACCAATTGACGATGCATTTTAGAAAACACAAAGATAGGTTTCTTTAGAGTTATTTTCTTTCATATCTTTTATATGTGTGACTTTCCGGATAGTCTTTTTTATTCAATTGAATGGTGATTCACCAGATGACACCAATGTAAATTAGTAGTTTGTAGCTGCATCGGTGCGAGAGAGAGAGAGAGAGAGAGAGAGGAGGTTGGAGAGCGAGAGAGTGGGGAGAGAGGGAGAGTGAGAGAAAGAGAGAGAGAGGGAGGGAGAGAGGGAGGGGTGGAGGGATGGATGGAAGGAGAACGAGAGACAGAGAGGGAGGGAGATTGAGAGGGGGGTAGGGAGAGAGACAAAGAGAGAGGGAGGGAGTGAGGGATGGAAGGGGAGGGAGGGAGGGGGAGGTGAGAGACAGTGAGAGAAAGAGAGAAAGGGGGGAGAGATAGGGGGTAGATAGGGAGAATGAGAGAAAGAGAGAGGGAGAGAGAGAGAGGGAGGGATGGAGAGAGGGAGTGAGAGAGAGGGAGGGAATGATGGAAGGAGAACAAGAGAGAGAGGGAGATTGAGAGGGGGGTAGGGAGAGAGAGACGAAGAGAGAGGGAGGGAGAGAGAAAGAGGGAGGGAGGGAGGGAGGGAGGGAGAACGAGAGAGAAAGAAATAGAGAGATCACTATATTCATCTCTGTTGCCTCCCAGCATCAGAAGAAGAGCAAGATGGGTCACCACCACCACTCCAAAAATGAGGGGGGGATGGAAGGGATGGGAGGAAGAGAGAGAGGGGAGGTGAGAGACAGTGAGAGAGAGAGAGAGAAAGGGGAGGTGAGAGAGAGTGAGAGAAAGAGAGAGAGGGGGGGATGGGGGTAGAGAGGGAGAATGAGAGAAAGAGAGTGAGGGAGGGAGAGAGAGGGAGGGAGGGATGGAAGGAGAACGAGAGAGAGATGGAGGGGGATTGAGAGGGGGGTAGGGAGAGAGGGATTGAGAGACAGAGAGGGAGGGAGGGAGGGAGTGAGAGAGGGAGGGAGGGAGGGAGGGGGGGGGTAGGGTAGGAGGGATGGATGGAGGGAGAATGAGAGAGAGAGAAAGAAATAGAGAGATCACTACATTCATCTCTGTTGCCTCCCAGCATGAGAAGAAGAGCAAGAAGGTCCACCATCACTCCCGAGATGACAGTCCCACTCTCCTCATCGCCACGTCCAATGGTACTGACCAGCCAATGACCCGTGATGACTTGACAGTGTCCTCTGATATGAATCACGTTGCCGAAAAGGTAATCTTGAAAGTACTACAAACTACTCCATTTGATTTTTTTTGCATGAACATGGCAGTTGGTTCTCTCTTTACAAATTTAGGATCAACTTTTTACTCAGTCCTATTGTTACGGTAGAAAACTTCAATTATGTGACAGTTGTGCCTTTTTGCTATTGGCATGAACTTTGAACTGTACTGATGTAGTAGTTTTACTGACATTTGACATTGTTTCAAACTTCCAATCCCCTTTATGAGCACCCATGCCTGCTGTTTTTCTCTTCAGTGCTATATTTTGGATTATGTTTTGATGAATTAGATAGAAAATGTTTAACACATCAGGTCATGCCTGGTCTTTTTTACCATATTCTACACTATTTTCGAAAGTTAACCTCCCGTCAGTCACATAAGTGTGAGAAAATGTTTTAATGAAGTTATAAAACGCCTTTGAGCAGTTTAAGCTGAAAGACAGAAGACAAAGGTCATAGACGTAATAAAACAAATGAGAAGACAGAAGTGGACCTGGACAGGGCACATTAGCAGACTACGAGATAACCGATGGATATCACATATGACAACCTGGAGACCTTACGAAGGGAAACGATCTAGAGGAAGACCTGCGAGACGATGGAGAGACGAACTAGACGAGTACTAGAAGGGCACCTTCTGACAGAGGATAGCGTAAGAGAGGCAGATTTGGAAACGACTTGCTGAGGCCTTTGCCTAACCGCTGGACACTCAGGCTGAACAATGACGATGATGATGAAGAGATGTTGTTTTCATAGACTGATGTCGTGAACTTCTGGCTGTCAGGGCCCGCCTGAGATGTCCTCTCAGCTTCCTCCGCAGCCGGTGAACTCTCACCCCCTGCCCTCGCGACCCCCACTGCCCCACGCGCTCCCGAGAAACATGTTGGCGTCGACGAAGAAGAAGAGGTATTGAGTCATCTCGTGTCTCTATTACCGTCATTTTAGTTGTTGTTTTGTTTAACCCTTTAGACCCCATGGCAATTAATTGTTTAACCCTTTAGACCCCATGACATTTCATTGTTTAACCCATTAGGCTCCATGACGTTTAAAGAAATATACTTTGATTCCCCATGTCACTCATACACATTCAGTAAATAATGTTTTCAAATGGAGCTAATTCAACATAATAGACTAAGTTTTAAAATGACATGTAGCATGCAATTATCCACTAGATGACACCACATGTATGATGCCTTAAAATCAATTTCAAGTCAGAATGGCGTTTCCTTAAAAAGGCAAGGCGTTGAAATGTTAAAAAATTCTTTTGATACCTTCACAGGATGGTTAATTAACTGCCCATTTACTGCCCTCTTTATTTGTAGCCTTCAAGGCGGAAATGAAAGAAGGAGAAACGAGAGAAGAAGGAGAAGAGGTCGAAGAAGAAGAGTGACTACATAGAGGCTGAGGGTATCACCATGCCCACTAAGGAACCCGCAACCCCCGCCACATACAAACTGCCAGTCAGTTTCTATAGATAAGTTATTATTTATCTATATTATAAAACAGTTCGTCCTCTGTTTGTTTGTGCCCCCACATCTCTGTCAGTTTTGTATGTATCAGGCTGAAATTGCGCATGTGATCTACTGGGCCTATTGAGATGGTTCATAGATTTATACTTTTCTCAATTTGTCCGGGGGGTGATGAACTTGGGGGGCATTTAATGTTTTTCTATATCATCATAAAGATAATTATGCCATCTACAAATATGTCGCTGGATGTATGCAGAAATTTTGAATAGTTTTTAGTCCTTTGGGTCGAAGGTCCAACAGACTTATGTCATCACTCCGCCGTCTGCCGTGCACCGTTAACCGCCATATCTCAGAAACCGTTCAACAACTTTTTCTTTAATTTTGCATAGACGTATCTTAGGGTACTGCCACTATGCACAAGAAATCTGTAATTGATTGAATCATTCTAAGGGCCGCCCAGAGCCCCCGAAACTGGTAAATTTTCAAATTTTGCCTATTTTATTAAAACCTCTTCAGTAACTTTTTCTATAATTTTGCATAGACGTATCTTAGTGTACTGCCAATAAACACAAGAAATCTGTATTTGATTGAATCATTCTAAGGCTCCCCCAGAGCCTCTGAAACTGGAAAAAATTTACATTGCCTATTTTTTCAAAAACTCTTCATAAACTTTTTCTCTAATTTTGTACCAACGTATCTTAGTGTACTGCCATTAAACACAAGACATCTGTATTTGATTGAATCATTCTAAGGGCACCTGACGGACGGCCCCCCGAAATGCTGTATTTTCATACTGTTTGTCTGCTGCTGTAAGCCTCCTTCACTGGTCTCTATTTATAACTGAATAGTGGACTTTGCCCTATCTCTGATCACTGGGACAGCTGACTGGAGAGATTATGATATAACCCTGTGTATTGGACTTGCCTAGGCTCACTGCCTGCCATTGTCTCAGTCTCAAACAGAATACCTCCATGTGGGCTGCAACTATAATGTGTAATGGGAATCCCTACTGCACTGGCAGGACCTAAGAAACTTTAAAACAGCAATAGACAATGCAATATAAAAATATGATCTAGGATTAAAACAAAACAACTGATGTATAAAATAAGATATAAAATAACTTAGGTATACACGAAGAGGTTAAAGCATATTTAGTCAAAATTATAAGGAATATTGTTCAGATGTTTTATATACATGATGCAGCTATTACTTCACTGCTAGACAGCAGGACTAGTAAAGACAAAAGTTTACTAGTCCGCCAAAAGGTTTACTAGTCCTGCAAATAAAAAACATAGCACAAATTTAGGTCACAACAATTTTATTTAAAACACAAAAAAACACAGTGTCATCCAGGCCTGGCGTTAACACTGCCTGTCAGTCAGTCAGTGTCACTCAGAGTCGGAGGCACTACTGTCATCACAGTCGGTGTCACTGCTGTCAGTGTAACTACTACAGTCGGGCTAAGCGGCTTAGTGTCTGGCCTCCGGGCTCCACCAGCACTCCACAGCTCGATTGCCTCCTTCGGTTCAAATGCAGCGATGTCTGGTGAACTCAGCTGAATGGTCAACAAACCTTCAAATAGCCACGCTGTCGTTTCTGCTGGTCGTACAGCGTGTCCCGTTCTCGCTTTTCCACCTTGCGTTTAACTTCTGGTTTTGTAACCCCAGTTAAATAACGATGCATCGTGCGTAAACGTAACAAAATAATTAGTAATGAATTAACAAAATAATTGATGTAGAACTGAAGATGTGAACCGTATTCGAAATCCGCGCATTTGAAAATAGATTAGAAAATAGACGCGAAAATGGATGCCAATTGCGCTCATTAGCCGGTACCCCTCTACATGATACGCTAAGCCAAACAAAATGGTCGTTTCAGATTTCTATGTCACACAACAACCAATCAAAAGTACCGTTTCACTGTCGATTCACATTAGGTGAAGATTTACTTTGTCAATTGTACGGTTGGTGGCGCCACGCAACACGCTGATTTTTACTAGACAGCCGGACTAGTTGGTAGGCCGGGTTTACTAGTCCGCCGTAATCTTTACTAGTGTATGGACTAGCGGACTAGTGGGTAGTTCTACCCCTGCCATTAGTTTTGCATGTATCGGGCTGAAATTTGAACCCAGCATCCGCTGTTGCTGGTTACGTCAGTTATATGGGTGAGCGATTGAGATTGAAATTTCTGGTAGAAGGTTGTCCTAACAACTTGACTAATGACCAGTTACCACATTTTAATGCGGGTAGGCTGGAAACATTTGGGATGGGTTTGGGGTGTCTGGCTAACAATCGTCTAGGCAAAAGGCTTGGTCAATCTCAAAATCGATAAGCCATATTAAAGTTGTTGCTAAGCCTGATATGTAAGGTTATCAAGGTAATTTTTTAGTGACGGGTATTGTGTAATATTTTGAACTGATCTAACACTAAGAGGGAGCATATTTGAAAGAGTTTGTGCAACAACAGAGAAATCCCAATGATAGTATTGACTCTAAGAACAAAAAGTAAATCGGAACCAGATGATTGTAGTGTTTTTGCAAGGCAGACATTATTTATGAGTGTTCTGTTTATGTCATTCAACAAACTACTGAATGATTATTGAGCCGAATTATTAATACATATATATATTTGTGTTACATCAGTTGACTGGGAGTAGACACACAGTGGAACATTGTTAATCTGGATACTTTTGTTCCCTGTATATATGTGCAGATTAACAAGTTTTCTGAATAAACATATCAAGCACATCTTGGGGATATATCAGCATTTGGAAATTATGTTCCCATGAAATGATATCAGAATTCGAAGGTTTCCGGGATATCAGGGTCCTGGTTAATTATGTTCAGCTGCATAATTTTTTGTAATATACAAAAGAGGATTAAATTATATTCCAGTCAGTAATTATTTATAACATATTGAAAAACAAATATCACTCCTTCACAATGTTATTATTAGCTTGAATTTTTTGTATGTTTTGTGCCCAATTTTAACAATTTGAATGATCTAATGAATTGTTTAATGTTCCGTTTTGTTTCAACCAATGTCCAGCTACAAACTGTTGGCTGAGGATGCGTCTCTCAAAATGGTTAGTGTCGACACCAATGCCTTTAAGGCCAAATTGGATAGATATTGGAAAGCCAAAGGAAAGGACAGATAAGGAATATGTCAAGCCCAGCTTGTAAATATCCATTAAACCTTAAGTGTAAGACACAAAATAGACATTTCTAATTAACTAATGCATGGATTTAATACTGGATACCGTCAGGTAATACTAATTGTTCTTGCTTGACCAAATGGGCAGTGTATTAAGTTTATATGAAAAGTAGGCCAGACATTAAATAATAATAAATTTGCATATGGTATGTTGGTAACTAAATATTTCTGACGTTTTTGTGGAAAGTGCTATGGAAATATCTATAAAATATTACTCTTCATACTCAAGTAATGGTACTTGGACCACCATTGATTGTTTCAGACTTATGAGACACGAGTGAGTCTGGAGCAGAGCTACTAGGTCGTCGTCTCCATCATCTTCTCGAACCTCACCGCGAATCACCTCAAAGACCTCAACGTCAATGTCCTCGACTCACTCAATTCTAAGCTCGACTACAGCAGTGTGAGTAGAGTCTCAGACCACTTTATACTCACTCAACTCTAAGCTCGTCCACATCAACGTGAGTAGACTCTTAGACCACTTTATACTCACTCAACTCTAAGCTCGACTACAACAGTGTGAGTAGAGTTTCAGACCACTTTATACTCACTCAACTCTAAGCTCGTCTGCAGCAGCATGAGAAGTCTTAAACCACTTTATACTCACTCAACTCTAATGTTCAACATTTGTTGAAATTGCCTCTCAAGAAACTTATTTCTCGAATATTTCTACTGTGTTGTGCTGTTTTACCATCGACATGTAATGTGATAGGCCTGTAGTGCAACAATGACACTTCCCTGCCAAAGACTGAAATATTCAAAAACAAAAATGTTTATGTTTCTTGAGAGGTAATGTAAACAAATATTTAAATAAGCCAAGAAACTGGAATGTCGTTACATTCAAGGAACCCTGTAATGTTGGTTCACAACCAGGCAACTTCAGTGGCAATGTATGTTCTGTATAAGCTTGTAGTTTGATATATGTGTTGCCATGGAGATGATATTTCCTGCCAAAATGCATTTAATTTGACTTCTAATTTCTTTACATCCATCATAATTATTAATAATGCTAATGTTGGTTCACCACCAGGCAATGTCACTGGCAAGCCTGTCATGTGTTTTGTCATCTGATTACCTGTTGTTTCATGCACTCAATTTTAATTATGATAAGTCACATGTTCTGAATAGACTTGTAGTTTGATGTGTGTGTTACCAGGGAGACGACAGTGTGAAGATGCCCTTCATCCTTCTGCCAAACATGGAGAACGAGGGACAGTTTACCTTCACCATAACCAGTATCAACATGCCACAGAAACTGAAGGCACACTCATGTACATTGTCAAAGTTAGTCTAAGTGCTGTGTCTGTCACTGGCATTGGTAGATCATGGCCTCCAAACCACATGGTCGTTTGTAGTTTATAGCAGTTCTGTTGTTAGCCTTGGTGCATTATATTGCATTTTCAAGCTAGTGGCTAATTTAGTGGAGAAAAAGATAATCGTTAGCCAGACAACACCAAGGTCTGCAGTTACCAGAGAGTAACTGCAGACCTTGGTGTGGAGGTGGAGAAGAAAGGGAGGTGGAGTTATTTTATATATTAAAGAATGTATCCAGGCTGATGAAATAAAATTAGAAAGAGAAGCAGATTTCAAAGAAGCTGTTTGGTGTAACATAGTTACAGGAAACTTAATGTTAACAGTTGGGTTAGTTTATTGAAGTCCAAACATAAGCATAGAAGAGAATGAAAAATACAAAATGCTATAATGTAAGTAAGCAAACGGGACTGTATTATTGTGGGGAATTTTAACCACGGGCATGTACAATGGAAATCTCTACAGAGTATGGGGAGAAAGGACCACAAGTTTTTAGTTTTAGTTCAAGATATTTTCCTTTCTGAACATGTGCTAGAACCAACCAGGGGTGAGAATGTGTTAGACATAGTTTTGTCCTCACAGAATGAATTAGTTGACAATGTCAAAATATGTGAGCCACTGGGGAGTACTGATCACAACCAGATACATTTTACCATCAAAGTAAAATCAGAAAGGAATAGTAAAAAGCAGTATAGGAGAAATTTCTACAAAGGAAGGTATAAGGACATGAGGAAATATTTAGCAAAGATAGACTGGAATAACACACTGAAAAATAAGACAGCAACAAAATGCTGGAATATATTAAAGAGTGAAATTAAGTGTATAGTCGATAAATTTGTACCCTTCAAAAAACAAGGGAAACGGTCCAAAAAGAAACACTTATCGAAAGAAGCCATTAGAAAAATTAAATACAAATAAATGATGTGGAAGTCATAGATGTACTGGAAATGATGAAGACTACAACAGTTATAAAGAAGCACTTAACCAAGCTACAGCTGAAATTAGAAATTCAAAGAAAAGCTATGAACGACAATTAGCTAGTAATATAAAACATGACAGCAAGAGTGTTTATGCATATGTTCGAAGCAAACAGAAAGTTCAAGATAATGTCGGTCCTCTAGAATATAGTGCTGGAAATATAATATCAGAGGGAGTATTATTGGCAGAAGACCTGAATGAGTACTTTAGTTCAGTGTTTACCAGAGAAGATATTAGTTCACTTCCAGTACCAGAGGCTATGTTCAAGGGGATTGGGATTCCGCCCAAACTACTGTTGGAAATTGTAGAACAAATTAGCGTACCGCTTGCAACAGTTTCCAATTTGTCATTAGAAGAGGGAGTGGTTCCTTTAGAATGGAAAGAGGCAAACATTATTCCGTTATTTAAAAAAGGTTCGAGAAACAAGTCAGAGAACTATAGACCAGTGAGTTTAACATCAGTGATTTGCAAATTATTAGAAACACTAATTAAAGATCACATGGTGGATTTTCTTGTTAAACATAATTTGATAAACCCATCTCAACATGGTTTTTTTAAAGCGAGGTCATGCTTAACAAATATGTTGTTTTTTGGAAGATGTAACTAAGTGGGTAGATGAGTGAACACCAGTAGATATCGTCTACTTAGATTTTCAAAAAGCTTTCGACAAAGTACCACATCAAAGATTACTGCTTAAACTAAAGGCCCATGGCATAGAAATGGTATAGTGAACTGGATAGAAAAATTGCTGATTGACAGAAGACAACGTGTAGTAGTTGATGGGGTGGGGCTTTAAACTGGAAATCGGTATTCAGTGGGGTACCACAGGGATCAGTACTAGGACCTATATTATTCTTAATATATATCAACGATTTGGATGATGAAATAACAAGCAAGGTGTTGAAGTTTGCGGATTATACAAAAGTGTTTAGAAGAATTAAAAGTGATGGAGATAGACAACATTTACAAGGTGATCTTGACAAGTTGATCAAATGGTCTGAAAAGTGGCAAATGCTGTTCAATTTTGGGAAATGTAAATGCCTCCACACAGGACATGGGAACGAAGAGGTAGAATATACAATGGGGGGTACTGTACTAAGTACTACTGTAAAAAAAGGACTTAGGGTTAACCATTAGTGCTGATATAAAGGTTTCAGAGCAGTGCAGAATTGCAGCTTCAAAGGGAAATCAAATCCTTGGATTAATTAGGCGAAACAACGTATAAGGAAAAAGAGCTAATAATACCGCTGTATAAAACAATAATTAGGCCTCATTTAGAATATTGTATTCAAGAGCAGGCCATATCTCAGGAAGGACATAGATATGCTAGAAAGAATGCAGAGGAGAGCAACTAAAATGATACCAAAACTGAGGGATCTTAGTTACGAAATACGCCTACAAAAGTGCAGCTTAACAACACTAGAGACCAGGAGTTTAAGAGGAGATCAGATAGAAGTGTTTAAAAAATGAATGGTTTTGAAAGCGACACAGGAGAAGATTGACTTGAAGCTGAGTCTGCCCCGTACCTACTACTTGGTCGGGGTGCCATGTGATGGATGTGTAGAATGAAGAGGGAGTGACACAGGAGAAGATTGACTTCAACTTAGTCTGCTCCGTACCTCCTACATGGTTGGGGTGCCTTGTGATGGGTGTGTAGAATGAAGAGGGAGTGACACAGGAGAAGATTGACTTCAAGCTGAGTCTGCTCCGTACCTCCTACTTGGTTGGGGAGCCTTGTGATGGGTGTGTAGAATGAAGAGGGAGCGACACAGGAGAAGATTGACTTCAAGATGAGTCTGCCCCATACCTCCTACATGGTTGGGGTGCCTTGTGATGGGTGTGTAGAATGAATAGGAAGCCACACAGGAGAAGATTGACTTCAAGCTGAGTCTGCCCCATACCTCCTACATGGTTGGGGTGCCTTGTGATGGGTGTGTAGAATGAATAGGACGCCACACAGGAGAAGATTGACTTCAAGCTGAGTCTGCCCCGTACCTCCTACTTGGTTGGGGTGCCTTGTGATGGGTGTGTGGAATGAAGAGGGAGCGACACAGGAGAAGATTGACTTCAAGCTGAGTCTGCCGTGTACCTCCTACTTGGTTTGGGTGCCTTGTGATGGGTGTGTAGAATGAATAGGAAGCTACACAGGAGAAGATTGACTTCAAGCTGAGTCTGCCCCGTACCTCCTACTTGATTTGGGTGCCTTCTGATGGGTGTGTTTCTTGTCTTGTAGCAGTTGTTAGATGTCTACAGTGGACACTTGAAAGTCTTAAAGGACTAGTTTGCATTGTCCACTACCTGTTCATAATTGTAACCTGGCCATAATGGACATATTGCACAGTCTAGACAATGGCTACTACGGTCAAGTTTTACTGTGTATTGATAGGATTATGGTAGACTCGCAACTAACTGCTCATTAAAATACTTGCAGGAGTTGTTTTTCAGACATGCTATTTGGATTCCATTTGGCAAAAATCCCACAATAAAAAAACCTTACTTAAAACAAAACGAACTAAGAAACGTCAGGTAGTGTAGCATGTCCATAAAGTTTGAGACAATATGTAAGAGTTGTGGATGATTATTTGTAAGATTTGGAAGATATCCAATGGACATTTGCCAAAATAGTTGCAGCCACAGAGAAGGCTCTTTGGCTTCACCCACACTATGTAACAACATACCTCTATCCATTCGCCAGGCTCCATCGGCAGACATATTCAAAAGACAGTTATAAAAATGTACTTATTTCGCAAGGCGTTTTAGTAGTTTTAATTATTTATGACATTTTATATAAAACACTTGCATTGTTCATAGTTTTGTATGTGTTTATTCTAGAGATACTTTGTAATTAACATATCTTAGATCTCTAGTTTTAATTTACCATAGTTTTTTATATAGAAATGTACAAAATTTTATGTTTTTAGTTTTTTTAGCATGTATGAATTACTTTAATGAATTTGTAAAGCGCCTTTGAGCCGTTTAGACTGAAAAGTGTGCTATATAAGTATATATATTATTAAATATGGTGCTCTTACGTTTTTGACAGCGACGCCTTCACCAAGTTACTAGGCAGTGGCGACCTGGAGCACAAGTCATCCATGCAGGCGACAGTCGCCGACCCGGATCTTGCTCCAATCCTCGCAAAGATCTGCTTCCTCGCCCACTTTTGCGGTAGGTCAACTCAAGGTCATCCACAGCGAATTGTTGTTCTTGCTGAACCATCCTCACAACCGAGAGGGTATATCATCTTGCTAAAATGTTGAAATTAAATGGAGCCAATAACCTTGTTACCTTCAAAATTTTATTGTTTGGGTTTTGGCCATGCAGTTGTGGCTGATATTACATGTAAGAAGTAGTACCCAGGTAGTTACTTGAACACACATTACCACTGGTGGTATAGTCATGGACATCGGAGTAAGTTACTAGAAAAAAGTACAACCGATTTCACTAAATATATATGTTAACAGTTACATTCAAACAAGAAATTTTAAAAATTGGATGATAAATCCGTGTAGATATCATTTGCACCGGTTTGAACGTTGTGTTCGTTCGCTTGCAGTGGTGGAGCAGATCGGTTACACGGCATCTCTGTACAGCTGTTGCATCCAGAGCCATCATCTGTGTTTACTAGTCAAGCTGCAGGTAAGTTAATTGTGCTGATATCCACTCCTGAAGTTGTGTCTTGTGCACTTATGTTTCCAAGTTATCACAAAACTACATTTGATGCTGATGGTTTAATAACTGACATTGGTTTGTGCAATTTCATAAAAACTAACAGAATTGCGGTGACATGTGTTGACAATGTAGATTGGCACTATCAAACTGTTTTGTTTCAGCCAAACACCTTGAACTTTGACGGCAAGAGCAACGACGAATCAATATTGTTGAACGTCGTAGATGAGGTCCGACGCATTCTCACTACTGACTATGACTGTGTTCACTGCCGTGCTGCTAAATGTTGCCCCTGTCATCAATCAGGTGCTATATGTGGAGGCGTATTAAGTCGCACAGACCAAAGACGCAACTGCCTACATCAGGGCTAATAGCATAGGGTAAATTACTCTCAATCTGCCTGTAGTTCAAGACAACCTCCAGACAGCCAAAATTGAGCTTTAGCACTGTTAGGAAACTAAGAATAGAGTGTTTGCAAGGTCTCTGATCTCAACTCCCTTCCCAATTGTGTCATGTGATCGGTTCGATTGTCCAACAGTCAAACTAATCTTGTGGCACGATTGCGATCGGGGAGTCGAGATAGGGGCGCTTACAAACACTATTGAGTTTGTGTGACAGACCTTCCAAATTTTCCGATATAGTAGAAATCTGGGTTTTGGTCAATTTACAAAGAATATGCTCCTGCTTTTGTTGTACTTGACCAGATTTCTTATGTAATTCAGGAAATAAACATTTTGTAAATGGAGCTACCAACAAGAAACTGTCAAATTTTCGAACAAAACTCCCATTTTCAGATGCCTCATATGGGGGAGATCTCCAGCTATTGGATTGTCAACTTGGAAGGTCTGGGCTGGTGCCATTGTCCCAGTAAAGAAATACCTGGCATTTCCATACGTCAGTATAACTGCTGTGCCACTTAACAATTAATTTGTAAATCAAACTAATCAATTTTGAGAATGCATGTTGTAGCCTTCGATGAAGGTGGTGTGCCTCTGTTTACATACAATTATGTGTTATTTATCTATTGAATGTTTGCTAACTCTGATATTTCAGATTTATTAAATGTAGTATCCCACAATTTGACAATACGCTGTGGGTCGTTGTGGATGCTTTGACAGCCACAACTGAGCAATGGTGATATGATGTACAAAGGGAATTAGACTAGTTCTTAAATTCATTCTGGTGTTGAATCAGTTGGTAGCAGTTCTTAAATGTTGGTCAGCCGAGATGGTAATTAATTGTTCCAAAGCATTTTCTTGGTTACATCATAATGTTATTTTTACCAAGGTAAATGTAGACGTTCAAAGATGACAATTTGTGCAGCCAAGACTTTTTAAATTTTTTCAACATTTAAACATTGTTGGCTATGTAGGCAGTATTAGGTTAACTGGTTTGTTGGCAATATCCTTTCACAAATTAATCGTTAAGTGTCACAGCAGTTATACTGATGCATGGAAATGTCAGGTATTTCTTTACTGCGACAATGGCACCATCCCAGACATTCCAAGTTGACAATCCAAAATCGGGAGATCTCCCCCATATGGGGCATCTGAAAGTGGGAGTTTTGTTCGAACATTTGACAGTTTCTTGTTGGTAGCGCCATTTACAAAATGTTTATTTCCTGAATTACATAAGAAATCTGGTATTTCTACATGTCCTCCCCATAGTGAAAATGTTCATGTTTTTTTGTTTTATAAGTTTATTTTCACCAATAACTCATTAGCTTAAACTTACAATTGTGCAAATATGCACATGGAAGTGATCACAACAGTTTTTGTGATGGACATCACGGCTAAGTGTGCATGTGACAGACATAATGCAATGCTTGCATGTACAGTACAACTAAACACAAACACATGGAATCAATATCAAACAACATTGCATGTGAGACACTAGGGATACGCTAATCAATAGAGGTCGTAAAGTCAATTTTTAGTTTAATATGGCTAATCTGAGGGAAATCTGAACATGATATCTTCACGAAATTTTACATTAAAACAGGGACAGGATGTTTGAACATCAACAGAAATATGGCATTTAAAGATAACCAATTATAATATTGAAAATATGTCTGTGTTTCTGAGGATATTTATGTTACAGTTAACGTGAAATTAGAAGTATATAGTAATATGTCATAAAATAATGACCATGAGACAAGAGGAAGGTGGTGAATTTGAAATGGGAACATTTTTTGTGTCGGTTGTTTGTCTAGCCATTTTGTTGAGTTGTGCAGTTTATGGCAAAGATGTCCCAGTGTCGTGTGTGGCAGGTTCAAATCCTGCCTGTGTTCAGTATCCAAACACAACAGGTTGTGCACATACACTGATTCCATTCAACAACTTCAGCCGCATTTTATAACATCACCGAATTGCATGGATATTTTATTTCCACCTATACTGGAAACTAGACGAAATTAGCATGACATTTTTAATTTAAAAAAATAAAATAAACATTCCTATGCTCTTGCATAACCCAGTTCACAAGAGGTGGTGATATACATACGTATTTACGATATGCTGTTCTATTCTACACGGTCTTTCAACAACCTGTGAGTTCATCATATAGGAACCAGTGGGTCCAATGATACAGTGTATACACTGCCTACACTGTCTGCTCGGCGTCTCTTACACGCCTGACTGGGAAGCAACTGCGGCCGCTGGGAGCATGATCCAGTGGGTTAGAGATAGAAATCGCGTCCCCTGTGTGCGGTCTTTTACTTCCCTTAGCACTGACACCAGATGGAAGGGACCAACGGCTTTTAGTGCCTTTTCCGAAAGACAAGGCAATGTGAGATGAACACCGCTCTCCACTGTGAACAAATTTGAAAAGATCAAAATAATGTAAAGGAAGGTTGGCCCCACGATAATAGGGAAGCTTTGAGCCACTCCTGTAACGTTGTTAATACTTAACCGACGTTTAATTTGTCGAGTTCTCTAGAAGCAGGCTTTGATACTTACAACTCCACGGCCATTTCTTTCATTACGGACGACTAACGGTGCAGAAAATTACGATTGCACGCGTTTGAACCGATAACATATTTTCGAGTAGAGCTATATATATATATCTAGCTCTATATTTTGTGTTTAGTTGTTTTCTATATACAACTACCAGGAATAGGTCAAGTAGATGTACAATGTACTTGAATACAATTACAAGTACTTTCAATTTTGCCAAGTACAAGTACTCATCTAAAAAATATAGGCAGGTACAAGTACAAGTACTTTGTGAAAAACTCAAGTACAAGTACCAAGTACTTTTAAAATTGGGGCGGGCGGGCGGGCGGGCAGGAAGGCAAGCAGGCACGCAAAGTGACGTGAATAGCGAGGTAACCGTCTTAGCGAGACTAATTTCCTATGTTTTACTGCTGTGGAAATAATTTTGGGCTGTAGTAGATTGACCTTAATTGGGAGGTGACTATATTACTGAGGTGACCGTAAAGCGAGGTTCAGTTGTACAGGTCAGTGTCTGTACCAGGTCTGACAGTCGCCGTGAGTCTACCCGTCTTCTGGCCGCCGGGAGAGTTGCGAGGTATCGCCGCTATCGGTATATATATATATATATATATATATATCTATTATATATATATATAAATGACTCAATGCTGGCCACCATTCCCGTACAAGCTCAAGAATCTGAAAAATAAGTCGGTGAAATTACTAACTGAAAATACACACTGAGCTGTTCTCCGTCGACTGCTGTAGCGCCTTCCAGGCAGGGCCAGTGGCATTATGCCTTCGTCATCAACGGTCGCGGCATGACGTTGCATCATCCTCACCTGCCGAGCCGCCTCAGGGCGTCGGGCGACCTGAGTGATGAGAGATACGGTGGGGTGATGAAACAGGAGGTGGGGTGGTGACAGTGGCAGTGGAGTGGTGAAAGAGGAGGTGGGATGGTGACAGAGGCGGTGGAGTGATGACAGAGGCTGTGGGATGATCACAGAGATGGTGGGGAGGTGACAGATGCGGTGGGGTGGTGACAGAGACGGTGGATGGTGACAGAGGTGGTGGAGCAATGACGGAGAGGCGGAGCAGTGGTAAAAAAGGCATTAGGATGAAGACAGAGGCAGTGGGGCGTTGATAGAGGCGGTGGGGTGGTGACAGACGGGGTGGGGTGGTGACAGATACGGTGGTTGGTGACAGAGGTTGTGGGGCTATGACAGAGAGGCGAAGCAGTGTGGAAAGAGGCGTTAGAATGAAGACAAAGGCGGTGGGGTGTTGACAGAGTCGGTGGAGTGGTGACAGACGCGGTATGGGGAAGACAAAGGCGGTGGGGCGATGACAGAGGCGGTGGAGTGATGACAGAAATGGTGGGGTGAAGGCAGGGGCGATGGGGCGGTGACAGACGTGGTGGGGCGATGTTAAATCGACACATACCTTAAAGGACGGTGTACACGTAAATAAAAAGTATTGGACTCTCGATAATCAAAAGGCTTCCTTGTCCACCTGCCATCTAGAGTTAATTGTCTGGATGGCAATCTTGTTAAATCATGTTAATTGTTACAAGCAGGCGCGTGTATATCGTAGATAGCCGGTACAAAATTTATCGCTGTGTATCGTCTTCACCAACGGCAACCGACAGACGTGGTCATATACTAGGGCCGTCTCGCGGCGTTTCGTTTACCATCGCCTCGACCTTGAGGTGCCGCTCTGCGAGTAGAACAACTGGATCTCAACGACAGGTTAGGAGAGCTATAGAACTTCCTTCATTTGTTAAAAGGACGGTTTCAATGATATAATAATTATAACCATCACCGTTAGTATTAAGTTGATGTCGCATTGTGTTGATAAAACCTGGGAACGTGGTTTTGATCAGTGTTTAACAGCGGAATAGTAATGCTATGGTTGAACCATCTACATGCAATATGGAGCGAAAAGGTGATATCTATCCAGTTCTCCGAAATATGTTACTGTTATCGTGACTACCATAAATAGTTTACGGAGTACCTTCCATGCGGTCCAGTTAGTTCCGTGGTGAAGTTTACCGAGGCCGCCTTCAAGGATCCGTACCACTATTTCAACAAGCCGGAAGATGCTGTCACTGTACGACGTTATGAAAACTACATGTGTAGAGCGAACGTTACGTCAGATGTGTTCAAAGTAAGAGCCGCTCTTCCCTTGGATACACCCAAACCTGGCAGAAGTGTTCGCCCCCGTCTACAGCTGATCCGGTGCTTTAAGATGAACAAATAAAATATGCATTAATGTAGGGTACATTCATTGTACAGATCTGTGATCTGGCTAGGCCAGGGGCTCAGACAGAAGGAGGCGATTCGTAGTGTCTCAGTGGCTTGACATTTGCTAGACTCATCGCTTAACGAATATGTACAAACGAAGTGTGTCCACGATACATTCATTTAAAATGTTGTCTTATGTATTACTGTTACTTTGCCTGTGTCTTTCGGAAGAGACACTAAAAGCCGTTGGTCCCTTCCATCTGGTGTCTGTGCTAGGGGAAGTAAAAGACCGCACACAGGGGAGATGATTTCTATCTCTAACCCACTGGATCCTGCTCCCAGCGGCCGGGGTTGATTCCCAGTCAGGAGTGTGAGAGACGCCGAGCAGACAGTGTAGGCAGTGTATACACTGTATCATTGGACCCACTGGTTCCTATATAATGAACTCACTGTGGCGCCCTGTGGATGAGAGTGGTTCACTACTCAATACAGTACAGGTTTTCACAGGTTGTTGAAAGACTGTGTAGAATAGAACAGCATATCGTAAATACGTATGTATATCACTATCTCTTGGGAACTAGGTTATGGAAGACCATAGGAATGATTATGTTTAATTTAATTATTTAAAATGTCATGCTAATTTCGTCTACAGTTTCCAGTATAGGTGGAAATAAAATATCCATACAATTCGGTGATGTTATAAAATGCGGCAGAAGTTATTGAATGGAATCAGTGTATGTGCACAACCTGTTGTGTTTGGATACATAACACAGGCAAGACTTGAACCTGCCACACACGACACTGGGACATCTTTGCCATAAACTTCACAACTCAACAAATTGGCTAGACAAACAACTGACACAAAGTATTTGGGTCAGGCCATTAAAATTTTCCCATTTCAAATTCACCACCTTCCTCTTGTCTCATGGTCATTATTTTAAGACATGTTACTATATACTTCTAATTTCAGGCTAACTGTAACCTCAGAAACACATATAAATATTTTCAATATTAAAATTGGTTATCTTTAAATGGCATATGTAAGTGATGTTCAAACATCCTGCCCTGATTTAATGCAAATTTCGTGACGGACAACATGTTCAGATTTCCCTCAGCTTAGCCATATTAAAATAAAAATTGACTTTACTACCTCTATAGATTAGTGTATCCCTAGTGTCTCACATGCAATGTGGTTTTATATTGATTCGATGTGTTTGTGTTTAGTTGTACTGTACATGCAAGCATTGCATTATGTCTGCCACGTGCACAATTAGCCGTGATGTCCGTCACGAAAGCTGTTGTGATCACTTCCATGTGCATGTTTACATACGCCTTCATACTTAGAGAGAGTACATTATCAGTGCACGAGCTATTTAGCGTCATAACGTACCGACATGATCAGTTCAGCTCATTGGTGCGTAGATATATGAAGTGTGAAACAAAGGGTTTTTCTAATCCTTGTGGTAAGTATGATTGTATTATTAATGTGTGGTAGATGCACATTATTATAAAAATTGTGCATAAGTTGCACAGTGTCTACAATTTTCGTCTACAAAGACGCACATGTGCATCACAATTGTAGGTATTTGTATATGTTTTAGCGCCGACTGATATTGTGACGGACGTTCACCTCATGTCAGACATATTGTTTAATTACGAACTAACTAATGAACGTTTATCTCTTAGTCCATGGTGAATTCATCTGCTTGTGAGCTTTCATTATGATGACAAATAATTATATTGATAGTCATAACCGTTTTTGTTGAAAGTTAGTGACGGACATCATATCTACTGTGCTGATGATGATGGTATTTTTCTCAAAGTGTTACTCTTATAACATACAACCCACAATATGCATATATATTGTGTAGATATACTCGTATCAACCAATTACTATGATTTTAAGAATACTACTTTATATTTTATGTTGTTGTTATCAGTATTGGTATTAGAACACATTTTAATTTGTTCACCAAAATTTGGAATGGGAACATTTTCTGTGGCCTGGCCCATTTATTTTCCAACACAGACTGTAACACCTAGCAATCAGTAAAAAATGTAATTTCTATTGTTACTAATAAATGTATATCATCTCACAAAAATGTGTAATACAATACATAGACACAATGCGAACAAACATATAAATCCACTTTTCTATGGACTAGGCTGCCAACTGTTGTTTGAACATTTCTTCCGTGGAATCGCGCTCAGTCAAAATGGCTGTCCAAAACTCACGTAGTGTCTGTTTTGTTCAGAAAATAGGAAATAAAAAGATGTGCACATGTATCCTAGTAGTAACAGCGAAGTATGTATGACCGTTACATGTTACACTGGCACATGTTGTAGCATTTATCAATATAGAACATTATCTTTAGTTGTTCTGTTTTCCTTATGTCAAATGACACCTTAAAAATGGACAGCGTATACGTCAACGAATATACTCACACAAGCATTATGCTAATACTTTTGTGTTGTGTGATTTTAATTAGACACTGTAGAATTTGGATGCTACAACTATGTTTTCGCATCGTATCTGGCCACAATATGTCAGCGAAATACTTGCATAATTATAAGATGATATATCAAAACATATATTTTAATCTACATAGGAACATAAGTACGAAGTAGCCATTAGATTAGTTATAATTTATTTAAATTTATGTTATGTGTAGCAAGTCCACAACTATCTCATCAATTAATTATATTAATCCCGCTTTCAGAGATATTAAAGTATTCTGGTGTACTAACATATCAATTGCAGCATTCATAATAATAATAGTAATAATAATAATAAAACAAAACATGCATGGCACCAAGCAAGACAAAATAGAGATCAGGAAATGGGAGACACTGGTGCCATACTGCTTATAGTACAGAACAAACTGTATTAAGTATAAGCTCGGGACAGGCATCGGTGTCTTTCGAAGATTTGTCACAGCCTGATCCATCACAGCTGACCAACTACGGGTTGGTAGTGACACCTCAAAGGAGAATTATATCGGCCCCTAAGCCCCGGCGTTCCAAACCGGTGTGGACATCCATACCACATAATATATAATCCTATTAATGTTGGCGCACATCAAGTCACAACCAGTATAGACAATTTACCTGCTTTTATACCCTGGCAGACACAGACAGACTAAATTGTGGTGTGAACTTCAACTTTAATTAATCTTACATATTTATATCTACTAAAGTATGGTATTAAAACTTTGGCTATATGTTATGTCACATGATATATGAATTATAATAATGCTGCTTTCGGGGCTTGGCACCATTCCTCAAAAAACAAAACGTAGTGAAATACTATGTGGTACATTAAGTCCATGTTATTCAGTTACTTTTCAGGTCTTGAAAATGGCCCAGTACAGTAACAATTAAGTTTATTTTTGCAAGACAAAAGAGAGAATCAGGAAGTGGGAGACACTGGAGTCGTACTGCCTATGATACAGAGCTAACTGTACCAATGATCGGCTCGGGATCTCGCTTCGGGAGCTCCTTACAACACTACCCTGGAGAGTAGTGTCACAGCCTTATCTCTCACAGCTGACCCACACCGTGTGGAAGTACCCTGCAGGGGAGAGTATATATCGGATCCCAGGCCGTCCGGCTTTCCCATAACCGGTTTGATATAACCCTATATATTGAGCACGTCAAGCTGCAATTAAAATATAACATTTACCTGCTTTTAAACCCTGCCCAACAGAAACCGGCGGATTTGTGGTGTGAACTTCACTTTAATTAATCTTGCATATCTACACCTAGTGAAGTTATTGATTCGTTAGAATGGTGCTAAAACTGTGGTCATATGTTATGTTACATGATATGATGCAGTAAACTTATGTATACGCGGCGTAAATAATATTACTAATCTATTATATCTATTCTGATCTATGCTCTATGACGGAAGTGATCAACTCCAAGATGGCGGACAGAGTGCCAGCGCCGATTGGTCGATTGTTTGTTTTAGATCAACAATGTTAATACATTGTTATCATGCGTGTAACACATACGTGTATATAATCGCAATAACATGGAAATAGTATTACTATTACATGTATTCTGATCTATGCAGATTCATGGATAGTCATGTTATTAGAATAGATGAATCACAAGATGGCGCACACAATGACGGCGCCGATTGATTGTTTGTGAGATCAACAGTGTGAAGAAATTTTTATCATATCATATGTGCAAAACAAACGTGCATGTATACGCAATAACATGACAATAAATACTATAGATAATAGGTTTTCATATACACATTGTATGCTTGATCAAGTGCTTTAAATGCTACAACGATCCAGTGGCCCAGTGCCATACATATCATAACAACGGTTCAAGTACAGTACAGTACAGTACAGTACAGTACTGTAAAGTACAGTACAGTAATGACGGTGAATTGGAAACAGGGAGTGTTGAAGTGAGAACAAATGTTTCTAATTATAAATGATTACGTCTGTAGCCACGGTTGGATATGGCCAGTTTACTCCCCCGTGGTATGTTTCGTTAATAAATATTTCAACTATTACATATAAGTGTGTGGTAAGTAACGATACAATAACATTTATTTCTAATACTTTGATAATTGTATAATAATCTAATTAATCGAAAACGCGTATGCATATCTGTATTGAGACTGGCAAGATGTTCAATGGACGTCACAATATAGTGCGTGTATCTAAATCTGTCTGGCTGTCTGTATGTATATGTGTTTCTGTCTGACTGTCTGTCTCTGCGTCTGAATAACTATGTGTCTGCTTTGTCCATAATCTCGCGCGTGTTGATCTAAATATCACGACATCTACTAACCAACCTTCCACAGGGCGTGGTTCTGCGCCAACCATCCGCGAAATGCAAACCCTGCTAGACGTCTGTTTTGTCCGACTATCTGGCGATGTTACAATACGCACGAATCCCAGTTTAACTGAAACTGCTTCACCTGAAGAACGATTTTGCTTTGCACAAACGTGGCAACTGCGCTCCTTCCACATTAGAACTATCGATTGTTTAACACTGGTCGGTCAACATACAACTGTCACGCGTTTACAAATTTCTAGGTGCATTGATAAAAGCGCCCGCTCGGCAGTGTTTGTTACGTAATAGAAGCTAAATTGGATAACTACGTGTTGGCAAGCGACCATATCAGGATTGTAGGACGCATTTACGCTATGCTTAGAATGTTCAGCAGTAATTGAAACAACGTGCTGATCTGATGCATCGAACCATGAAAAAAGTCCGTGTTCGAAAAGTCGTTGACGTGTAATTGCAGGAGAATTGGCTTTATCTCTCCTGTCAAATGCTGCACTCATCTAACAGAAGCATCAAAACTGAGCGCTCGTTGGCGTAGAGCTATACGACATTTTCTCGGCGCATGACAATTTCAATCGCGGAAAAGCCATATATTTCCTGAATATAATATCAACATTCACATGCTAATCAGGAGTGGCTGTATTTTAGTTATATTAAAATATAATCCCATGTGACATGTGTACGTTCGTGCATGTAACATTGGTTGGCTCCATCCTTATAATATGTTACGTTAAATTTAGATTTTGAGACCCCCATCCGTTTGTAATGCTTCATAACACTGACCTGCTTACCCCCTAAAAGGACATTCTTTTTGAAAAAGAACCTAGGGCTATCTGTCATGGTACATAAGAACTAGAATAAAGAATAAAGTACAAGATCAAATGATAAATTACTAGAATAAAGTACATGTTTAACTAACAATAAACAATAATACATCAATTGTTCAAGTTTAGACCTACTTTTAATAGGTTTCCATACAATGAAAATTACATTTCAATTGTCAAATGAATAACATATCGGATGTGTCCGAAAATTGATTTTTTTCTTAAAAAAGGTAATTATTCATATCGTTCTGAAAACCTACAATTTTATTGGTAACAAAATACGTCAATGGAAAAGAAATATGCATGTTCCGAATTGAGTCCAAGCAAATTTTAGATACCAAAAAGATGAAAGCGTCGCCTTTCTGTTAAGCACTAATTTTGCATCAGTAAAAACATCAGTTATTTTAAACAACTGCTGGAGCTGAACAAGAATCAAAATTCCATCATGAAATCCTACATGGAAGGCAAATGCCTCACACTGCTCTACTCACGGAGCGTAAGAAGCCAGCTTCATTGTTAATAGAACAAACATGAAAACAACAAAATGTTCACACCAACCTGAAACACATTCTATTAGCATTGTCAACAGTAAATGTCAAAGGGTTTGTGTCAACTCAAACACAATGTGTGGCAATGGTTCTGTTCACCATCCTCCAGGGGTACTAATCACCCGAGACGCATCGCATAGAATTAGTTTCAGTTATGTTTTATAAATGAACTGAACCGGGGTAAACCATGTGATTGTGTATACGAATGACTGTCCGTGTTCACAAGATATTATTATTTGTTATTCAAGTTTAGACAAATACAGCATTCAATTTCTCTCCGTCACATTTGACATCATCGGGAGTTAAAATTAAATTTGTTTTCCGATCGATGTGTTCGGTACAATTTTGGTTTGCTGCAAGTTGGTCACAGACACGTACAGACACGCACAGGCATGCACAGGCACGCACGGGCACGCTCGGGCACGCAGGTCACGCACGGGCACGCGCCTCCAAGCACAGGTACGCGCAGGCTCGCGCATGCACGCACAGACACATACAGATATGCAGAGACGCGCACCGATATGAGCAGACACGCGCATACTCGTGCACACACACAAATATTCACATAATGTCATGACCTTGGATATACAACATGAAGTAATTCGCAACAGTGACTTACCCAATGCACTTGTGACATTCGTTGACAACCGTCCGTATCCTTAGGGTGTGCTTTCTGTACGAATCTCTTGTTGACTGCTTGACAATTGCGTAACAGCCCTGCATTTTTTTTAAATGTTGTAATGTATGAAACGGGTTATGTACCATTAAGTAGTTTTCGATGGCGGGATATCCACGTACAATCCACTAATTAAAACCGGGAAGAACGACGAGGTTGGTTCTCTTCGATACCAAATGGCGTTACATGTGCGCACGACACGTGAATCGTTTGCCCAGGTGTGTGATCGATTCTTCGTGAATAGCTCGTCTGTTGCTTGTTTCTGTAAGCAAAACCCTTCTATTGGCGGGGGAGGGAGAACAGTCTGTTGCAATTCATGGACATACATAATTATTTGTAATGTTCCAATCTTTACAATGTTGACTCTTTCCAGCAGAACGAGCATTGTGGATTCCATAGTCGAAGTACGGTTGACGTAGTGCTCAGGTATCGGTGGTTGTGTGCCAAAGCACAGAAATATCGCTTCGCAGTCGAGATTCTTAGCATAGACATGAGCCGAGCATTTGATACACCAGACGAGACAAGCTGATGGAGATACTTCCAACCGTCATTGAAGAGTTGAAAATTCAAATGAGATTTTTTGTAAACACATCACTCGCACCTTGCACGTCATTCCGTGGCACAGAGTGTTCAAACACAGTCTAGAGTTACGACAACAATCGTCAGTTACATGTGATATTAATGACTACGTAATACAGCGATTTTACGTCAATTACGTTTTTTTATGGAGCGCAGTGGACTAATAATCGAGATAACTCGGTTTCGAATCCTGTGCCGCCGTGTCGAATCAGGGAAAGTTCGTTCACTCTATGTTGCTCCAGTTCTCTCAGCTATATGACTGATCCCCTGGGCATTGGCAGTGACGGATATTTGTATACGAATAGTCTTCGCGCATAAACTGCAGAGTGGTTGAATGCTTCCCAGAGAAGTCTCGATGGTATTCGATTAAACAAGAATGTCAGAAGTAAAGGATCAAGTGTTTTGAGCAGTCCAAAGGATTGGGTACTGCGATATATAACTACATACTTTCTTGGGCTCTTGAGATTCACGTATGTACATGTGTTGGCCTTACACGGAAGGGTTCATTATAATTATTATGCGCAATGATAAAATAAATTTGTGTTATGTTACGTATACGGTCAATGCTCATGACAGAAGGATATTCATATGGTAATGCAGATTACATGGGAGAGAATACGTCAAATTTTCGTCAATTAAGCTTATCAGCTAGATTCGTGTTTTTATATGTAGACCTTATATCAAGGGGGCTATTATAATTATAATACACAATGTTCCTCTTTAGATGTACCTGCGCTATGTTATGTGTACGATACATGCTCATTGGAGTAACATACTTATAATTACGCTGACCATAACCATGTTATGTAGGAGACGAACTGGTTAAGTAATTCGTGCATATTTTGATACCAATAAGGATTTCATTGAAAACCTAATGCAATGTTAAACTATTTTAATGTCGATGTATGTTGTTTTGACCTCTGAATATAATTTGTGCGTATTTACATACACGCATATGGATTACTTGAGGTTTACAGAAAGATCATCTTGCCCAATCTTTGTCCCGAAATTAAAATCGTCACAAAATCGCAGGTAAAAGCTATTGAGGGGGCCCAATATAAACTTGCGTAATTTTGACAATGTTCCCTAATTTGTTGAGCTATATCCTTTAGATATATTATCTAGGATATATGCTTGCTTTCAAAACTGTAAGATTTGCTTATGTTGCAATTTGTTCCAACATGACCCTAGTTTGGTCATAAAAGTCGTAGATTAACCACGCATATCGGTGGATGAGTGTCCGTCATTCGTGACAACAATAGGCACCCATTAAGGTGCCACAAGACAGCATCAGCCCAGTGCTGTTTATAATCTACATCAAGGAGCGTACCTTCAAAACACTACAGTTAAGTTCAAAACACTATCCCAACGTACTCCCAAGACACTACCCAATGTCAAAACACTACGGTTATTATAGTTGACCACCCAAGTAAACAAGTTACCTTTAGTAATCATCCTATACACTAAGGTCGAGTTCGTAATCGATGGATCCAATTAGTCAACGGGAATAAATAGTTAGTGTGAAATATCATAACATATTAATGCATAGACGCGGGAACGGGGGGGGGGGCAGGGGACAGTTGCCCCTGGAATTTCTCAGGGACAGACATACGTCCGGCCCCCCCAATTAAATGTGAACGTGATTGTTTATTTTTGTGGCGACCGTCAATGGCGGGTGGAAATGTAAATGTTCTGCCCCCCCTCCGGCTTCCGATGTCACAATCGAGCCAACCGAGACAGCCAGAAGGTGAAGGAAGATGTGAACATTGGCGGCGGCGAAAATATGAATTTCGTTCCCGGGTCACTGTATTAATGTCATTATTATAATTAGCTACGGTTTGAGTTAGTTATGGTTGACGTTAATCATAGCGTAAGCGTTGGAACCAATCAGATGACGGGAATAAATAGTTAGTGTGATAATCAGGCGAGGGGAATAAATAATTATTCATAACACCTACGTCATCCATGAGAATCGTTGCCATTTACTGCCCGCCGCCATCAGTAAAAATGGCTTGTCAACAACTGTGTTTTTTGAAGAATGAGACCGTTTCATCGACGACCATGCCATAAAACCTGGACTTCTGATTATCATGTGAGATTTGAACTTTCATATTGACAACGCTCCAAATGTTGATGCACGGCGACTGATCAATTCTGTGAATGTCCCATAAATGGTGTTGCATGTTCGCGGGCCTACCCATAGGAAAGGACACTCGTTGGATGTACTCATGACCCGCAGCACGGACGGACACCTTTTTCGAAATGTTACCGTTACGGACATGGGCCTTTCTGGCCACTTTTTGTGTGAGTTTCAACACATACATTGTTCAACATCGCACTGGTTTGATGAAAATAAAATATCGCAAGTTACGTACCATTGATGCAGTGTCTTTTCGACAAGACATTCCAATGTTCCGCTCGGATGATCTTGACATGCTGAACGTAGAAGAACTGGTTGATCAATACGATCATATGCTGGTCAGCTTAATTGATTCGCAAGCGCCAATGCAAAAAAGGCATGTCCGATTACGGCAAGATGCTGTGTGTATATCGACGACTTACTGACTGCGACACGAGAGAAACGGCAGAGAGAAAGATCCTGGAGAAAATCCAAACTAAGGGTGCATAGACAATTGTTCGTTGATCACTGCAAGAGAGTGAATGCACTACTTACCCAAACAAAATCTGCCTACTATTCCAGCATAATCCGTGATACAGGCAAGAACCAGCAACGACTGTTCCGAATTGTAAACTGTCTACTGCATCGCAAAGTGGGAACTGTACTCCCTACCCATACGTCAGAAGCTGAAATGGCGAATATATTTTCAGACTATTTTTCTGAAAAGATCAGCAGCATTTGTTTTGGGGTGTCTACCAGCTCCGACAGAGGAAATGGTGACACAAAAATAGTTAGTGTGAAATGTCCTTATTAATTAGGTTAAGATTATTATAAGGTATTATTTTAGTTAGCTATGGTTGAAGTTGAAGTAATCATTGGAACAAGTCAGACGACGAGAATGAAAAGTTAGCTATTTTTTTATTATTCATTAAAAAGATTATTATTATAAGCAGTTATGGTTGAAATCAGTTATGTTTAGGGTAATTTTAGTTACACTGTAATCGGTGTGGATGTCGAGATGCGTCGTGCCCTCAGCCGTGTCGAATGGCGATGTCTGACGGGGCAGTTATATATATATATATATATATATATATATATACAGCTGTATATATATATGTCATATGTGTTCGTTAGACATCCAATTCATGCGATAGTTAGCTGAGGTCAATTTTATAATGTTCTCGCCGTTTAGTGGTATCCGATAAAATCGAACGGTGCACACCTTTTACAAACGACTGGTGCATCCAACTGCATTACAAATTGACAGCTTTGTGATTTTTTCAACAAAGGTAACTTACGAGAAACAAATCGACTCTCCAGCATTTATTGTCACAGTCTGCTCCTATACGTCCTACAACGGATTTAAAATATAGTTACGAACATACTTTTATTATAATTGGATAAGCTTATTTTAACTTTGATTATAATTTAATTGCAATTAAATGCGTTCTATAAAACATGTCAATTCCTCTAATCTATTAACGTTTCTCGAAAGCCACAAACAAATAGAGGTATATAATAACACAATGCGACTTCACACTTATCACATGCAAGAGAAGATATGGTATGATTGCTTAGTTATTTTAGCGCCATGACCAACTAAAGCGTTACGTTTGCGCGCCGTCGTTTGCATGAAGACGTCACGCTGCACTATCACCGTGTGCAGATGTCGGCAAACCGCAGGACCTGTCCTTGTTTGGCTGATAGAGACTCCTCAAATGTCGTCAAACATCTTCGAAGATTTACTGAGTCTCAAGGGGCCGGAATGCTCCCGTCGGAGCGTTCGAGTGAGCCGGATCAAGAACTCGCTTTATCGCTACATAAAAGCAAGCGGCAACTACAAGAAAATTGTAACGACAGTGATTGGCGATGCCGTCCGTTTCAATCGACGTCACAGCTAGCGTCCACAACGGCAACTAGTGATGATCACGTGTGCACCACACATCCGGTGATCGTCCTAGCGGCGCACATATGCCAGAAGTACAACATTGACGACGAGCCGGAACTGCTGGCGGACATACTAATGTCGATGTTCTTCTACAACGGAGGCCTCAATCGCTTCGATATCTTCCTCGACCCGCTCACATTCTCGTTTGACGTCGACCCGATCATATATCCCTTCCAGAACATGCACACGTTCGGGACGATCTGTCAACGCTACCTGGAGGTGTTGGAGTATTTCTTAATTGTCGTAAGCAGCTGGCATCATATTGTACCGGTTCAGCTGAGCGAGTATCCCGTCACCGACTGCCAGCAACCGTCATACACAAGTTACTACTCCAAGGTGCCATTTGTCGAGTTGCCGATATTCTCGAGCAGGGTTAGTACCCCACTACTCCTCGCTTGTCACTCAATCAACGCCCCCGCCGTGTTGCTTCTTCTTCGCTACGGCGCGGACCCGATGCGAGCTGGGCATGCGCATCAAATCATTAGCCTCTACTTCCAGGTGAGGTCCGGAAATTATTGGGTTATTTTGAGATACACACCAACGATGATATTAACGTGTGCATCGTGTGAATATATCAAGTTATGAAACAGCTCTAGCATTCTGTCATTGCATACCAACAATTCATGACAGCTCTCAAACTTCTTCTATCAGTGAAACACAACACATATGCAATATTTATTACTTATTCTTTGCGGAATTATCGATTTTGAATAGGGCATTGCATGTTTCCTGTTTCTTCCTGTAGCATCCACTCTACGTAATCGTGACGAAGCTGAACGCGGCTGTCTTCTGGCGCACGCACAACTCTAACATCTATCGGCGGGCGTGCGACCTCACGAAGCAACACCGTAAGGATATCGAACTAAAGCTGTGTCTACGCTACTTCTGTTGCTCCATCAGGCGGCTAGCCATCACCGTCGGGAACCGCGTCATTTCCGTCGCGTCGCCTTCCGACCGCTGCCACCTAGTCGCGTTCGGCTTATATCCCCACTATACCAACCACTGTTACCGCTATACCGCCTCAACTCGCCCGCTGAACCCATGCATGTGTGTCGCCGTGCAATCAGGCGGACGCTGAAGGAAATACTGGCACTGCCTGCCGGGATACAACAGCTCCCGGTACCGGTCTTTGTTAAACAGTATCTGGATCTTATGTTAGACTGAATTGCCTGCCTGGAAGCATAAACACTGCCTGTGGTCTTTGCTTCAATTGTCTTTGAGTAGTGCGAAGACAGTATGACGTTCATACTGTCTTCATGACATGTGAGGTTCTCTGCTAACAACCTGGAGAAAAAACAGTCTCCAAGTGGAGGACATTTAAAATGTGCCTCCTCAAATCGACGTTATCGTTCATTTCGTGCAGACTCTAACAAGTCATTACGACATACTGGTACGTTCACATATATGCTAATTAATTTAGCTTTTGTAATATATATAATCCAACTATTGAATTATTTTTGTCCGGGTCCGGTAAAAATTCGGGAAAAAGGTCCAAAGTGGTTCTTCGAGAAATATGACAAATGTAAAAGTATGCTCTTTTTTATTAGACTGACTAATTTAAATATCACCTAACCTTCTTCACGATGGACAAAATTAATTGACGAAGTATGTTCAATAATCTGTGTTAACAAAGGATGGTCAGTAATCTAAATTAACGATGGAAAATACTATTCGGAGTTTTTTCTTCATCTTGTTGCAGTTTTAGTGCACCTCTTTTTGTTGACGCTACAACGTTCGGTTGGTGTAGGAATGGCGACATTTTAACGCTCAGCTGCGCATGAGAACATCGCTACACGGCTGTGGCTTCAGTAGCTATTATATCTTTTCAACTCGACTCCGAGTGTATAGGCCTGTGTGTCTGACGTACCTGTTTAGCTACATATACGTACGTACATGCGTGCTTGCGTGCGTGGGAGCGTGCGTGCGTGCGCGGGCGAAGGAGATTGTGTGCGGTCATTTCTGCACGTAGACTCGACAGATGAATTACTGCTGCAAACGTTGTCACACATACACCATACAAAGGAGAATACTTCATATTATACATTGGCTGGTATATTTTAAACGTTTATTAAAGTTGCTCTTAAACAAAGTATAGTCATACGTAAGGTGTTCGAGAAACATTGGTATAAACGTAGTGTGACGCTGCATGATTAGGTAATATCAATTCCATTGATTGGTTTGACTCTATAGTCTATATTTGAAAGTGAAATATAGGGTGTAAAGTCTGGTATCGTGAGCATAGCGGGTAATATGAGCACCCCCCATGCAGCTTAAACCAAACATGCCAGGTGCCGCCACCCGTGTTTTTCTTGAAGCACGTCGTCTGCAGACCGCTAGCACCATTTCTGTCGTTTGCGCTGCCGAATATTTTCCGAGGTGAGGTCGTGTAAAGAACCTGTGCACTTTTCTTACCATATCCACCAGTACGGCGAATTTATTCTGATTCAAAATGTGTATCATTACGATGCGCAAGTGATGTGTAAATTAAACCTTGAAGCTTGTTGCTTCTTATTCTTATGTACAGCTCAGAACTCTGTATCAGCCACACGTATGTGGCTAGAGTATTGTCGAGGTTGGGTGGGCCGTCGCAAGTAGCGGGTGGTGTAGCGTTGGTTTGGGTCTATTGCTTATTTTGTGACGTTTAGACAGATCAGAAGACTCTATAGTCGGGGTGCCTATAGCTTTGCCTTTGTGGGCGTAGATTACTTTAGGCAGGCGAGAGGAGATGCTGTCTAAATGAGTCCAGTGATTGTTTGCTAACTAGCTGTTGTGTGCATTTGTTCCATGATTTGATGGTGCTTGGAAAGAATGAGTGCTTGTATGCGTCGATGCGGGTGAATGTCTGGAAGTAGCGATATGCGTTGCCTCTGGTACGAGTTGAAGCGGCGGTGAGTGAAGTCGTTGTTATATCCACTAACTTGTTCCTGATGCGGTAGAGCATTATGAGCTTGGCATTAGCCCGCCTACTCGCAAGGGTCTCCCATTTCAGGCTTTCGATCATGGTTGTCACACTGCTGCGTCGACGGTAGTCGCTCTTCACGACGCGAGCAGCTTGTCGTTGTACATTTTCCACGGCCTTGATGTTCTTTTCTGTGGATGGATCCCATGCTGTCGACGCATATTCCACGATGGGTCTAACGAACGTCTGATAGCATAATGCTTTGATGGCTTGTGGGCATCTGCTGATGTTCCGCTGTAGGAAAGCTCTGGTGATGTTGGCCTTCTTTGTCACGTTGTTGATGTGTTTGCTCCATGTTAGTGTCCTGTCGATGGTTACTCCAAGGTACTTGGCTCCATTGACCTCCTTCAATTGTTGTCCGTGGATAGAGTAATCACTGACTATTCTCTTCTTCCTTCTGTTGGTAATTCGGATAACTTCGCACTTGTCCCGATTAAACTCCATCAGCCATTTTTTCCCCCACATCTGTAGCTTGTATATGTCATCTTGTAGTTTATCTGCATCATCTCGTGAGTTGATGTTTCGGTACAGGAGACAGTCATCTGCAAATAGGCGTACAGTAGAGGACACTTGGTCTGGTAGGTCATTTATGTAGCAAAGGGAGAGGATGGGTCCAAGGACTGAACCCTGTGGGACGCCTGAGGTCACTGCAGCCGACGATGATCTTTTGCCTTCCAGAATGACTTCCTGGGTGCGGCTGCTCAGGAAGCTTTTGACCCAGTCCAACATCTTCCCTCGCACTCCGTAATGGTGAAGTTTGGTAGCCAGGTGGTGGTGGGATACTTTGTCAAGTATTATGAGCAAGGTGCTCATATCAGTCGATAGGGTGCTCACATTAGCATAAGCGTTATTGGCTTTGTTTACCTACTGCCAGTCTGCGTTGCAATCATTTGAGGCTACAATTATATTCAAAACAATAGTAATTGTTATCCAATGGTAATTCGTAGTATATGCTATATTTAAAGGGGTTCATATAGCAGCAGCAAACTTTTTTAAACAAAGTTTTCCAGTTTTTGAGGTATTGCTATCTGTTTTATTATAGGCTATATTTCTAAACTGCCCAGAAGCAATTAGTTTCTGCTGCTATATATATGAATCCCTTTAAAACTTGCAATAATAAACTCTCACACTTTTTTTATCAGATGCCTAATGTGAAGAAGAAGGTTGAACGCGTGAAATGGATATTATCAGATATGCAGTCGGCCGTACGTGACATACTAATATATCAACGATCACAAAAATCAGCTAGCCAAGCACACAATGTACCGCGACAAACCCTGAGACGGCATCTAGAGAAGGCACGTGCGTGTGAGGGCGTCCACAAACCGGTACTCTCCATAGATCAAGAAACAGAGCTGAAAGCCACCATATTTGAAATGGAGGCCAAACTCTTTGGCTTGACGCGAGATGATGTGAGGCACTTTGTATTCAAATTCTGCGAAACAAAGAACTTAAAAAATTAATTCAAGGAAACAACTCAAAATGCTGGAAAGGACTGACTGAAAGGCAACTTAAAACGGCATCCATACATCAGTCCGCGAATCCCCGAGCCAACGTCGATTCAGCGAGCCATCGGCTTTAACAGAACGAAGGTTGATCGGTACATGCAGCTTCTACAAGCCACCATCTTTGATGAGGATGGGAAGAGGGTCATCCACGAAGGCAACATATTCAACGTGGACGAATCTGGTTACACTATTTGCCACATTTAAGCCAGGGAAAGTGCTGGCGAAGAAAGGGAAGAAAGGGATCGGGGCTATCACCAGTGCGGAGAGGGGAAAGAATGTTACAGTTGTCGCTTGTGTTTCGGCAACCGGCGCATACATCCCACCGATGATGATCTTCCCCAGGGTTCGCATGAAGCCGGAACTGCTTGAAGGGTCGCCTCCTGGCACTGTTGGGTACGCAAACAAAAGTGGTTGGATCAACGTTGAGTTGTTTGAATGCTAGATCGACCACTTCATTGAAGTTGTGCAGCCAAGCACCCTGGCCGGTCGGTCACAGAGTTTCAAATTGCAGCTCTCTTTGGGTCGGCTTACATCAAAGCTGCTACGGTGAGTAACGCGATCAGTGGCTCCCGGAAGTGTGGGATAAACTCACTCAACCCGCACATCTTTTCGGATGCTGATTTTGCCGCAGCCGATGTGACGGACACGCCAAATTCCGCTGCTGGTCTACCCCTTCCTCAGCTGAACACCACTCCAGTGAGCGACACGTCAGTTGCTCCGAGCTTCACAGCAGTGCGCGACTCGTCAGTTGCTCCGAGCTTCACAGCAGTGCGCGACTCATCAGTTGCTCCGAGCTTCACAGCATTCGTCAGTTGCTCCGAGCTTCACAGCAGTTCGCGACTCGTCAGTTGCTCCGAGCTTCACAGCAGTGCGCGACTCGTCAGTTGCTCCGAGCTTCACAGTAGTGGCGACTCGTCAGTTGCCCCGAGCTTCACAGCAGTGCGCGACTCGTCAGTTGCTCCGAGCGTCACAGCAGTGCGCGACCTTCCTTGTCTCTGCCAGGTTATCAGGTAGCCTATGTCTTTTACTATAATTTGTTGTAGTTTGGTAAAAATAAAGTTAACATTGTAAGCTTATATGGCGGTTATGCCTATTTCGTAATAACGATGAAGGCGACGGCGGTAACGTCAACGAATAGTAATGACGATAACAATAACAGTTGCTTACTACTAAGAAATAAGAAGTAGCCTACGTACCATTAGGGCCTAACATAAATCACACTTTATAGCCTACTAATTGAATTTGTAACTGATTGCAGCGTTGAGATGGATGTGCACATTTCCGCTGATACACGCGAGGAGAACTGCGATCCAGATGGTGAAGGCCTATCGTTTCAACGACTGATTAATTGTTCACCAGCCGTTCCCAGGCCTAAGATGGCTGAAGGCGCCAGCAAGAGACGAAAAGTAGCTCACGCCGAAATTATCACGAGTTCGCCGTACAAGCAGAGTCTGATGGCAACTGGACCTAGTCCTCGGAGCGCTTCCAAAACTGAAAAGAAGCCACCGAAGGCCAAACTTGTTCGTGTGAAGAAAGTAGCTGTTAGGGAACATCGGCTTAAAATCCCATGTTATAAGTGTGGCGTCGATTTCGGGGACGCATCAGATCACAAGCGAAATGAAGACTGGATTCAGTGCAAACCATATGGTGAATGGTTCCACGAATCACGCGGCGAAGAATTTGGAATACTCGACGATGACACATTCACATGCCAGGCCTATTATATTATATATATTATAGGCCTAAGCTACGTTCAGTTTCTTACAATACCGTTAATCTTCCACGGATCATAGACCTAGGCCCTGTAGATACATTATGAATTTTGGTGATACGTTTCAATGTATTATCCAGTAATTTAATGAATAATGCGCCGAGGAATCCGAATTCATTGATAATGACACTATCACGTGCCATGGTTGTTTTTAGGCATTTTCTAGTTTTAAAAAGTTCCATTTTACAGTACTGTTAATCATCTAGTTAAGATATATAATTAACAATAATAATAAATGGTCATAATAATAGCCATCATATATCTTATAATTATTAAACATGAGTCATACACACAGTTTAGAAGCATGCTCATATTGCCCGACACTTCGGGTAATATGAACTCTTTTTTCAAATTACTTATTTCCATGCAGTATTATTTTATTAAAACATACAGCGAAACTAATGCACCACGCACCTTAAATGGATCAATTCGGATATATATTGAGTAAAATATTGGCCGAAAACAAAACTATGCTCATAATGCCCGACCTTACCCATTTTACATAGGTTTAGAGTACCATAATTGTTTTTTATTTCACTAAAAAATAACAGCTGACATTGTATACTTTTCTAACAGAATGCATGTTGAGCAATCTCAAAAAGTGTGCCAGAAGTTTATCTGTGCAAGCAATTATGGGCAGTGTGGGTCAATAAAAGCACTAGGTAAAAGATAAATGCATACACGCCTAGCTGTTGTGTGCGTGTTGTCCAGCAAGGGTGGTGACTTCTGAAATTGATAGAAAATTATTAGGCGTAGGGATTTCATTCATTTTTTTGGCAGTCTGCAATATATGCACGTATCTTTACTATAACAGGCTAAATTCGACATGTTTCTCTATAATCACCATTTCTATTAGGGTTGAGACCACTGTTAGACTTCCTGTTGTGATAAAACATAGTCCCCTGAAAATGGTGATATTTTAAATTTGAGACCCTTTTTATGTGAACTAAACCAGGCGTATCAACAGGTTCTGTGGTAGAATGTATTGGAAGTGAAATGACGCATATCTGGAAGAGTGTAGTTGGCGGAGTGATTTTTTGCCATTTTTTCCACATAACTCACGTGGTTGCAGAAAAATGTGGTTACATTGGTCAATATCGATGGCACAGTGTATGCATGCGTTTTAAAAGAGCTGGAGGTATTTGATTTTGACGAAATTTCATCAGTATATCAGTGACATGATATTAGTTGCTGTGAATGAATTTCAGACTTTTGTCAGGTGCAGTTTTCTTACAATCTGACAAAACGTTAACATGGTCGCCATTGGTGATTGGGGAAATCTAACACTATGACTAGTAACAGTGGTCTCACCAGTACTAGTGAACACGTGTGGGATTAGCGAAGTTCACCAAGAATAGTTAAATCATTATTTACACCCAGCATACGTATTTATTTGAAGTTTAAAACGACAAAGAAGTTTCCCAAAAAGCGCGGTAAGGCGCAAGCAAATTAAACGGAACGTAAAGAAGAAAATGACAACTTCGAAAGAACCCACGTCAGAAGATGATCGTGTCGTGACAGCGGGATGGAGGGTCTGTGCCTATGGGGTCCCGGAAGATGGCGCGCATAGCGAGAACGAATAAGCATTACATCTAGGAGTCAGTATCTTGAATTATATGTGTCTGAACCTGTAATGACTATTGGGCTATATGAGCACTTGTATAGATTCTAGAATCCGGATCCACCTCGATTTCGCCGTTATAACTTGAGTTTTGCCTAACTTTGATACCTCGGAGGCTGAGCGTTACTTCCATCATTCAACATCATCCCAGGCATATTAAAGTCTATCTTCTGCCATAAGTTCTGGTGGAATGCCCTCCCCGGGAGGTAGCCCCAACCATCCAGGCCTTCAGGTACGTGAATGGTTTGTTTCATGCTTCTAAGGCTAAGCCATGGTCTGTGCTTTTATTTACACATCGTTCATACTTTAAGTTTACTCGCACTTTATACTTTTTTAACACCTTTACATCTGGCACAGCACAGTTGTTGACACACACAAATGGGCATTAAAATCCAGACTTATGGACTATGCCGATTAACCATGTAGAAGTATAAGCCGTTGGTTTCTTCTATCTCACTATCTGGTGTTTGTGCCAGGGGAAGTAAAAAGTCACCCGCAGGGAAACGGAACATTATAAACACCTGTCATTAGGACTGTTAGTCGTATGTCATTACCCTTAATATTTGATGTGCGGTCGTCAAGGTTATCCCCCATCTTGGCTATACACAACCAAATGTTGTGTATTGTCTACAATGGGTGAATGGGACCCAAACGATTGCTGTGGTATTTTGATGCATAATGCCAACTCTAAGCCCTGACAGTAACATACAAGTTCCTTAGGTGACCGGCCAAAGATGTGTAGCTGAAAAAAATAGTGAACTGTTTCCCTCGTTTGAATGCAATATACTATAGATGCTGACATGCCTTCTTACAATTGTTGTGTATAGCCCACCAAGGGCCATTGCTGGGTTACGAGGCTGGATGTCACGAGATCTGGGATCTCATTCTCTAAAAGTCCCGTCTCTTGGCATTAATGTCTGAAAATGGACCCTGCCAATTAATAGTTGTTGAACACCTGTTAATCTAGATGTGTCTCTAAATGCATGACATATGTGATAAGCTATACGGGCAGTTTTAGTAGTCCGAATTGCCGTAAGCCCATTATGTTGCATGCATTTTTGGATGGAGAAGAAGCATGAGCTTGTCTTTCACCAATACTGGGTAGTAGATATGTATCTAATGCACCAGCATTGGAACCGGGGGGGGGCTAAGGGTTGAGAAAGGGGGGTCTGACTTCCCCAAATACCTGGGTATTGAGTGTTTTTGTAATAAAATGTAGCAAAATTAGAATGTAATCCATTAAAATTGTCAACAAGAATACCCCCGTTCTCCCCATCTTCCATTGTCATGTCTGACAGCACGGAAAAGTTCAGGAGATGGCAGGCAAAAATGATGTTATTGTGAACATATTTTACCAACCCACTCCTTCCTCTCTTCTTCGAATGTCATGTCTGACAGTGTTGAGTGATTGAGTGAGAGTCAAAGCCAAAATTTATGTCACAGCAAAAAATGCACCCCGTTATCATGTCTGACCGAACCGACAGCGGCGTGCCAAGTACCTATGCCAATGTAATGTATGTGCTACTTTGTTACATGACAGATGTGTCCGACTGGTGATGTTGAGGGGTTTGATGAAGATGACGAAGTGTCAGAGAAGAAGTTCGCTTGGACTCTTATTATGGAACACAACCACAAGAAGAAGTCTGGCAGCTTCCAGTCAATGGGTATGACAGATTATACACACACACACACACACACACACACACACACACACACACACACACACACACACACACACACACTCACACACAGAAGACAGTTTCCGAGAGTATACTTGTAGAAATTATGTTTGTTGTGACATAAATTTGAAACAGTTTTTCGCGCTAATGCAATGTACTTCTCAAACTTTTAAAGTTCGCGGCACACATTATAGTTTGATCCTCGCGGCACACTGAGTCACGTGTGTGTTTCAAAATGCCCGTTATGGTGTCGGATGGAATTGACAAATTCATGGTCTTATACCACTATTCTCACTCTTGATAAAGAGTGTTTGTTGGTTAGGATAGATAGGGCTAGAGGACCTCTCGTTATAACACTAGTAACCAGATATCAGAATTAACCTCCTTTGTCCTGACAGCCTTTTTAATAGTTTAGGTGTCGGATTCTTATAAAAATCAAGATTCCCACTTTGTTGCATTTAATTCATTATTTCATCAAAATGACACAAGAGAATGCTAAAAACAGACTGTCATCAAGAACCAGAGAAGGTACCAAATATACCTGGCATGATAATTAATATTTTTCAGATTAACCCCTTTTACTCTGGGATGTGATTTGTTTTGGTGTCAGATGGAAATGGTTTTGGTCTTGGATGGAATCATGAGATATTGAAATATAAAACAGCATTTTCACCCCCATAATCCACAAGTTTCCTAGATAAATGTTGTAGAAAAGCTTCCTTTGGTGTTTATCTTTCCCTTTTTGAATAATAAACTGTTACATCCATCATTTGATGAAATATCCATCCAACACCGAAACCGATGTTAGCCGAAGAAATCACAATTAGAAGTCATAGATACCCAGTAACACATCAATATTTGATTTTGATATCATATCATAATAACTGTTATGAATGTGACTCTTTAACATGTGAAATCATTGAACATTTAAAATTGAACATTAAAATGTCATCTAAATGACATGCAAAGGCTGTATCAGGGTACATAGGCCTATTTTCAACAAACACCGGGTTGCTTTGCTCAAAAACTATGGATACATTGCTTATCAATGAATTTTCTCATTGCGTCACCGTGTTCATCTGATCCCTGTTGGTTTTTTGTATTGGATGGAAAGTTTTAGTTGCATAAGAACTTCAAGTCTTACTCTGGCAGATAAAAACTGGCAGAATAATATTTCTTTTACATCAGAGCAACCATGGCATGACTTATTCTTGTTATTAATTTTTTTATAATTTAAATACCTATAGATCTGTTATCACATTACATGTTTATTTGTTTTGACCTATTTATCTCTGCATTAATCAATTTGAAGTATTTATGTTTGTCAAAAAATAATTTTTCATAGTTTATATTATTTTTAGATTTTATGAAACATTGGAAGATGTCCCACAGTTGGTTGGAACAACTCCTTTCTGGTAATATGTATATCTAGTACATGAGTCGGTTTTCAAACAACTTAATAATCAGGAGGTAATCTCCCTCCCTTTTCAATATCATCAAGATTTAACAAGATTGCCATAGAGACAATTAACTCTAGATGGCAGGTGGACATGGAAGCCTTTTGGCTTATCGAGAGTCCAATACTTTTTATCTACGTGTATCCCGCCCTTTTAAGGTATGTGTCAATTTTATTTTTAAACATTCACACTACTAGCACCAACACAATCAAGAGATAATCTGTTCCATTCATTTACAGTCATTTTTGAGAATGAGAACTTTCTTATCTCAAATTTACACTGCTCCTTTACTAATGTAACTTCAGTCTCCTCTGGTCCTTCTATCTTTCTTAACTGAGAAAAAATATTTCTATTAATATTTTCATAATCATTCAATATTTTAAACACTTCTATCTGATTTCCTCTCAATCTCCTGGTCTCTATAGCTCGAGAACCAAAAGTAGTAGAACCATAAATGAGACTACTTTTTAGGGGTTTTCGAGAATGGCTAATCCATTTCCTGTGTTAATTTGTCTATTATAGGTTGAGGTCACATGATAAGGTCGCATTCAAGGTAATTTTGTGCCAAATGTGGACATTTCAAGCCAATAACGTACTATAACGTATTTTCACCATCTTGGTGTTCTGTTTCATCTAAATATTGCCTTACACTGTAGATGCGTTTGAAATGAATATTTGGGGTAAAAGTCACTTCAGTCAAGGTAAAGGTTCAATTTGCTCATAAAAGCATTTCGAAAGTTCACCCCAATTAGTTGCCTTGTTACAATGCACCTAACCTGCTTGTAGACATAATATATATGCATAACCCGATAGACCTAATATTACACAAACACCTAACTATATCTAGCTCAGCTGCTACATGGCTGACTATTAACAATGAAACGCATGTTGTTAAAACCATACTTACACTTCACTTGATTAATGGGTTAATACCCATTTCAATACCATACCCAAAATTGTTGAAAGATGTTTGAGATGCAAAAGTTGACCATATTTCATGTCGGTGTTAAGTTCTTTAGAACACTAAAATTTCTCACTTATTTCGTGTATGAAGGAATCTTGCAGTTATACAAAATGTTGTCATGATAATAATAAATTGTTTAATTGACAACGAATATGCAGATGACGTGGTTATTAAATACAATATGTATTGTGACTTGTTGAAATGCAGTGTTCCCAAATCCAAGAATGACAGACACATTGAACTTAACCCTTTATACAGAAGACAGTCTTATTCATACTAGTAGTATGATCTATGTTACCCTGGTTGTTGTCTGTGTATAACTGTTCAAGCCTAGTACATATGTTACTGTAGTACAAAGTTATAATGTTGGTCATGTCTGTTTTTCCAGCTTTGTGTTCAAAAATTACTGATCTTAATCAAAGATTCATGTGAGAACTGTGAGTATGGACATGTACTGATGAGGAGTGTGGAATTATTTACAAAAATAAACACAGTGTCGATCTCTGTTTGTATGTCCATAAGCTTGACCATATCTCCGTCAGTTTCAAATGTTTGAGGTAGATATTGTGTTGCCATGCTAATGGGCCCACTGGAATGGTTTGTAGACTTTTAGTTTTTCGAATTTTGCCAGTGGGACCCAAAATTGTTACTTTTTATGTCTTTGGATAGATAATAATGCCATCTACAAGTGTATTGCTCAAGGTACACAACAATTTTGAAAAGTTTTCATATTTATGCAGTTCTGTATGTGAATGCAACATGGTTGTAAGGCTGGTTAGTATATTACTAATTTACTATTACTGTTATTGTTGCTGATGATAATAATACAGAAATTATAACTAGGGAACTGAGACAGATTACATAACACTGTAATATATTTTTGGCTGCCTTTTCCCGTGCAATGGTGGGCAACTCTGCTAGTGTTGTGTAAAGTACTTGGACATTCACGCTGTGTGTTGCAGGAAGTACCTGGGTTTGTTGGCTATGTCATAGATCCTGAAGATCCCACCAAAAGAGCGTCCAAGCCCACAAGGAACTGGTTCTACAGTATCTCGATCAAAAGGATGAGTCAATTCGTCTGCGTGCCCTTGACCTTCTCTGTGGCATGTTTCGTTCTCAACTTGTGAACAATCTTTATCGCACAAATTTGCAACTTGTTATTTATAAATAATGAATAACTGTAATGAATAACTATTTATTTGTGACGCAGAAAATGTGGCATTTGTCACAACTTTATGATAGATTTAAAGATAATAAAATGTCATCTCCACACATAGTTACAGAGAATGTCACATGCGGCAGGTCATATAGTCACAGTGTAAGGAACATTGATATTTTCTGTCACATGTCTTACACGCAATCCATAAAAGGACATGTTCTGCTCTCTCCCAGTAATTACAAGCAGGAAGTTGTGCTTCGTCCCAATTTGGTCAGGAATGTTGGAATGAACCACTTCTAAGCAATAAGTGCTAACTGCGGCTGTTTACAACTTGAATGTTGTGCTTAATAATAAATACAATTTCAACATTTCTCTGCTGCAACATTCAAATTGTGAACACTGATTTGGGCTTATTAAGCACAATTTTGCAGGCAATATTTGTATTCTGCAATTGAGAAAAATCTATAAATAAATGTTAACAAATGAGGCAAGACGCATGGAAAACTTAGTTTTCTTGCGAGATATAAAGTTGTAGTCGCCAGTTTGCTGTGGCAGGTATCGAAAAAGAACTTGATGGAGATCATGAAGAAATTGATGGTGCACATGGATAAAGCAGAGGGCTCTCACTACCGCGACAAACTTCTCGTCAAGATCAGTGAGAACTGCAGCCAATCAAACTACCACTACATCACCAACTTCGAGTGGTAAGTTGGACATGACATATTGAAAATCCTAGAAATGGAAACATGTTGATGCAATGCTGTACTAAGAATGGCAGAGAATGATTCAGAATATTTAAATCCTATCGTGAGTACATTGACAGAATCAAATTGTATGTCTACAAAGACTAGCGATATATGAATCGTCATCATCAATATGACAGGACAATATGTCGCTGTCATGATGAAGATGATGGCATGCGTGCATGTTGTGTTTGTGCACAGGCTGTGTTGTTGGAGAATGCGCACGCATTGACAGACAACGCAGAGGAACGGCATCTGTGAAGTGCTGCATGCGGCAGTCTGGATCTGTGGAGAGTTCTCAGTGAGTACATGCATAACTATGCCTTGACGTCCTCGCTGCTACTGATAGAGACAGATACTAGTAAAAACCTGAATATATATTTCCCACATATCGGGATAGATCACTGGTTTACTTCTTGGTTCAAGGACGGTGAATAAAGTGACAGTGATTTTGAGATGGTATCCTCTTTCTGTGAAATTTTCACGCTAATAAAAATGGTTGTGATTTTGTAGGACTACATCAGTTATCATGGTCCAGAGAATAATTAAGTCGCCTATAGCCGCCTATAGAAAAGCAAGTAAGGAAAAACACCTGTCCTATTTCAAAAATTATCTGATTACCATCATTCAAATTGATAATTATATCGCATGTGCCTTTTTTTCATGTAGATGTACAGGGCAACCTCACTATTAAGGTCATCCTTGGGACTGGACATAGTGACCTGGATAGCAAGGTGAACATATTAGTGGAACTTATTTCCTATACTTTACTGTATGTGGAAATCATTTGGGACTTTTCTAGGGTGACCTAATTGTGAGGTGGCTGTATTACCGAGGTGACTATAAAACAAGGTTCGTCTTGTAAAACACTGGACATTTTCTTAAGATATGAGTAGTTTTTAATTGAAATTTGACATCTCACGATGTCATTATAACTACGCCATCTTCCCACAGACACCTGAGTGACCCCCAGAACACTTTAGAGTCGATGCTGCGAGCGAAGGTGATGTAGCTGCCGGGCCACATCCAGAGCATCTACGTACACAATGCCATCAATCTGTACGCCCGCATCCTCATCACGGATGAGGCTCAGGATGACCTACAGACTGTCACAAAAACCACGGAGCTGCTCCTTGAGAAACTACCGATGTTTGTTCAGAGCGGCAACCTCAAAGTACCGGAACGGGTATGTGTGTAGTTGTGAAGATTAGTGACTGTGGCTGTTCTGATTAATTCTGTTGTTTCATGCTTCTGATTGGTTAATCAATCACAATGTTATGTAATCGATCATCATCTTGTTTACATGAAAAAAATTGTTTTATGTGAAAAATATATACGGTTACCTGATGTCCAAAATATGTTGTGAAAAAAATGCCAGTGTTCAGAATTTCTTCATTGATTGCATGTTCGGAAACTCGCACTATAGGAAGATGCAACATATTAAGTTTATAAACATCACAGGGCTATTCAGTCATATTCCTTTGTTGATTATTAATATGAATTGGTCTGATTAATTGAAATATGTTGTATCTTATGTAATGACATCAGTACTTCTATCGTGTTTGTTGAAATATTAATTCAGTCGTATCAACATTTATACGTTTCTAATTCTTCCTTCACAGGCTTGCTGCCTGTCGCAACTGATCAAGTATGTGAACAAGGTGATTGGGAAAGGGGCAAAGGTCGCTGACGAGGTCGCTATGTTGTTTGCGGGAGAACTAAACCCTGTTGCATCAAAGGCGCAAAAGAAGGTTCCTGTTGCCAAAGGGAAGGTCAAAGGGATAAAACTTTCCATTGACATTGAGGAGTGTCTGATAGTGTGACTGGTTTGAAATGTATTGGCAGATTTGACACATTGTGCAAAATAAGTTTTCAACTAATCTGTACTTAAATCATTTTTGTTAGTTACTAATGTCGGTTTTGCTATATTGTTTAGATAAGGTTTGCTGTGATGTTTCTGTAACAAATTAATAATAATCAAGTAGTTTCTTTTATGCCTAAATCATTTAAGTTTTTCATAGATACATACGTGTCTTAAAAACACTAAATGGTTTTAAAGTGACTTGACTTAAATGCCTAGGCCAGTTTGACCCATTGCTATCCTCATGGATGTCACACCCCTCCATTTTGTTCTGTCTAGAGCACATCGATCTGCTCTTAAAAGCAGGAATCTGAAAGCTATTTTCATGAAGTTTTCATTTGGCAAATGGCAGATGTGTCCAAACCATCGGAGTCTTCTATGTCTCATGACATCTGAGATGGATTAAGGGGTGAATGTCTCATCTCTGATCTGGCTAGTTCATAATCTGTCTGCCCTAGTAACACCTCTGATAGCCCGCAGGCAACGCATCTCAAAAACTTCAACAGACTGCATCTCTTGCGATCGTAGTGTCCAGGTTTCGGCACCATAGATTACTGTAGGCAGTATAAGGGTCCTATATAGTCTGGCTTTCATTCTTTTGTTTGAAAATATGTTGTTTCTGAATCTACCAAAGGCTGCTGATGCTTAGGCTATTCGCCTGTCAACATAAAAGTACTGTGCTGCCTAGGAAGCAGAACTGTCACAATCTTGAGTTCTTCATTTTCCAGGATGATATGCTTGTCTGATGAGATGATTAATTTGCAATTGGAGAGAGTGATTGTCATACCCCAGTTGTTACAGGCTGCTTGAAGCGGTTCAGTTGCAAATTGTAGTTTCTCGAATATGGTAGATATTAGTGTTGTGTTGTCATCATACCTGATATCAAAACTGAGGTCTGTATTTAGTTTGAACTCCTTAGGTAGGCTCATCAGGTCAGCCATGACAAACTGAAGGAACAAGTTGAACAGGATAGGTGAGAGCAGACAGCCTCACTCCTATTTCAACTTTGAACCAATCTGTCAACTGACCATTGATGGTAACAGCATATTCGACATTCTCGTACATGGCCTCAATCAGTGATGTCATTTTGGGGTACACCCCAACAGATCTCAACATCTTCCACAATGCATCCCTCCAAATGGTGTCAAATGCGGCCTTGAAGTCCACAAAATTGAAATGTAGTGAGATCTGTAATGGTTTTAATGTGACTGGTTTTAATAGTTTCTAATAAATTGACAATTGATCTTCTTCCTTACATCTGCAATATATGTGTTCTCTCTCACAAGGATATCCCTGCAATACATTTCATGCATTTTCATCTCATAAAAGGTGGTCATAGAAGTCCCAAAGAAAATATAACATTACATATGGATGTGTAATGGTTTAGTCGTCATCACATAGCGTGATGGGGAAACAAGTGGAACTTATATTAATACACCTATTTTTGATATCAGAACCGGGCATCGTGGCGGGTCGTGTCGTGGCAAATGTCACGTTGGTTGATCTCGAGCAGCTGTTGGTATGATTTGGAAGCCATGTTGTATCGCTGAGAATCTTAAGTCCCACTCGACATGTAGGTGGTGTGGTGGTTTGTTTGTTTGAACAGATACAAAAAACTATGTTTTTTTTACTTTGCAAATTTATGAATTACAAAAATATTTGAAGAACGAATGCATGAAGTGTTCGTCTGTGTAGCCTTGAACTTGACGCATGGATCAACGAACCACCGCCTGAAGACGATGAACCTGAGGAAGTCATCGCCAAGACCAGCATCTTCCACACAATGGGTGATGACAGGTGAGAGCATCCCTCGATCTTAATCACTTCGCATGGCCTTATTTTGAGTTGTCAAACTGGAAATAAATGTAAGACATTTTTTTTTATAAACTGGTGTAAGACTATTTGTAGCAAACAAATGTTCAATTAATTTGGTCAACCCATTTACTTGTACTTTTTCCCACTAGCTGGATCAGCCGGTCAGTTGTGTCTCTACAAAATCCCTCGATACCAGTTATACCAATAGCTTCGCTGGCAAATGATGTAAGTTAGAAATGGTAAATGACGGTTTGAAGTAATGTAAATTGTCCACTGATCAGATGGAGACGGTTTACATAACTTCCATGGTAAGTAACCGTTCAAAGTTACACTATCTTCATCAGTAATGTAAATTGTCCACTGATCAGATGAGGACGGTTTACGTAACTTCCATGGCATGTAACCGTTCAAAGTTACATTATCTTGATCAGATATTTGGTAGGAATACTTTGTGAAAATATTCTGTGTGTGTGGTGTCATCTGGCAAGTAATGTCAAACTAAAGACTTTGTTGCTTGTGTTTTGACCTTACAAACTACCAAGATATTGCTTCCAGAGGATAAGTAATTTTGATAGTAATTGTCTTTGAACTTGCATGTATTTGTATGATTATACATATTTTGCAGAAGCAGAACATATGAAAATGAGGTAAAAACTCCTGCACCATCAGAGGCTGAACTACAGAAGGTATGTGCAAGCATGTGTGACATGTTCACAATCTTTGTTTTAAGCAAACTAACACATGACAAGCATTGCCATGTAAAGGTAGCTAGCTGTCTGATGAAGATTGTTGATTAGCAGACGCAGCAAAAAAAGGTAAATTGACTGGAAAATAAGCCCAAAATATTACCAATTTGAACCTTGCAGTCCGATGAACCTCTTCACTCAAATAACTAGTGATTTAATAGAAATATGTTTCTTTTGTTTATTCCATTGTTTATAATGTAAATTACGTATACAAATACAGCAGTAAGCACTGGACTTAGATTACTAAATTTGGTGTGAAGTTTCTCCATACAACTCCAGTGAAAGCTGCCAAGTAACTTATTTATTTTTCAAACACCTTTTCTAATAGTAAGTGTGTTTTTTCTTTGACAGATGCGCTAGCAGAGGGAATTTGAACATCCTGAACTACCTGAAGGGTGCAAGACCCAAGGTAATTCTCACCTCAGTTCTTTGTTACTTACAATCAGCTCCTACACCTGGGACCAGTTTCATGAAACATTCGTACATATAAACCTTCGTTTGCAGGAACTTACGGGGACGTTTGACATAGATTTTGTTACTCATATCAGCCATAGAAACATGTCTGTAACTACCTTTCATATGAAGGATCGTATGTATGAATGCTTCAAGACACTGGCCACTCCTCTTCCCAGCTTCAGATATTGAAATTTGATTTAATCCAGAAAATGTTAATGTTATTTTGCGAGCAGAAACTTGCCAAGTGATTTTTTTAATTGTCGATTGCCCTGAAACTGTTGGCGTGTTTGTTCAGCTTCAGTATACTATGAATACGTTTTATTGCACTAAAATCAGTATTGTTGTAGCATGTAGATGTTTATAAGGAAATCTGGTTTATGGTCATATTGTTGAGTATGGATGTTGTGTAAAGGGAGACAACCAACGAACTCAATTTTTTTAAAGAAAGTACAGTCAATCATTTTTCACCATGTTTTTTATTTTATGTTTGATGGTAGTTATCTTTGAAGGGACTGGAAATCCACTCAATTTAAACAAGCCCTTGTACACTCAGTTCCAAACGTACATGCCTGGATAGCATGCGTGCCCAAACCCCTCCCCGACTGGTTGCCACCACTCGATCTTTTCACCAAAATCTGAGCCACGTCACATGACATCAATGCGTGATCAAGATCCACAGGTGGTGGATCTAAACGTTGCAAGTTTCCACTAAACGCTGCAACGTAAGTGTTAATTCTTGCTGCCCATTGAAATCTTGGAGCCATGAACAATATTGTCCATATCATATGAGAAACTTGTTGGACTAATTAGAAGACGGTAAGAATTCTGACCTGACATGTTTGAAGATGAGCCTAATGTCTCAATTATATTGTAATTTTCACTTGCTAATAGTTCTCACCTGTACCATAATATCTACCTAATATACTACCTATTGCAAATCTAAAAAATATAGATATATATTTATATATATATAAATATATATGTATGTGTACAAACACCTGCCTCAGGTGTGTCATCAATCTAACACCTGTCTCGGGTGTATCATGAACCCAACACCTGTCTCAGATGTGTCATAAACCCAACATCTGTCTCAGGTGTGTCATGAACCTGTCTCAGGTGTGTCATGAACCTGTCTCAGGTATGTCGATGTCGGACAAGTACCTGTAGTTGCAGCGTCAGCAGGAGGCGGAGAGACGGAGACGGAAGGAGAAGAAGTCGAGGAAGAAGAAGGTTAGCTGTGACTAGGACGATGATCCCTCCGCCGTCATCTCTGTCAACATCGATTACGACGTACCAGAGGTGAGGACAAGGCTCTTATTTGTTGCCAATGTTGAATTAATAAAAAGTGTGTCCGTTAGCGCATGAATGGGTTGCATGGAATCCATTTGCATCAGTTCGTTTGCCATCTGGAGTTAATTCTCTGGGTGGAAATCTTGTTAAATATGTATACGTACATGGATGAATGTTCTCTGAGTTTACAGGGAGCCAACTTGTCAGATGATGATGACTTGAAGGGTACTAAAGATGACCCACATAGACTTCGCAACATTAACCTAGATGAGTGAGTGTGTTATTATATTCTATTCTCCCGTCAAGGGCCCCTCACAGGTTTGGGGCATATTGCTTCACAGTGATGGACCATTCTTTAAAACGTTAATTTGTGTTTGTGTCTTGATCAGGTTGTAATACTAGTCTGAATATTAACATATGGTTGCCTCACGTTGTGTTCACTTGCTTCTTTACACCATTGGCCTCTAATGTACCAATTGGTGATAGTTAATTTGTATTAAAAAATATGATTTATAGAGACAATGCATATTCTATTGTTAAAAGTTTATATTTGTTGGAAACGACAGGGAATCACAGACATGTAACACACATGTCTCACACATGTCTCACACAAAGTGACATACACATGAAATACTACAATGCACACATGCATTCATACATATGCAAAGCATGTACGCATTCGCGCATTCATGCATGCACTCCAAACACACACACAACATAAACACACACACACACACACACATGCACATACACACGCACAAACAAAGACACACACACATGCACACTCATGCACAAACGCACGTGCACACACACACACACCCATGTTGACCCTTCTGTCCCCTCCCCCCTGGTAGACCACTGTGAGATGAGGAGGTGTTGCCTGTCCACACGTACCAGACTCTGCCGTCTCCACTCAGCGTGAAGGCCCCACCAGAGTCGGCCGCCGCCACAGCACCGGAGAAAAAACACAGGAATGAACGAGAGAAGAAACACAGGAAGGACAAGAAGGAGAGGAAGGTAGGAGGGACAATTCATTTCGGTGTTTGTTTGGGAGAAATATTCATGTTTTTCAAATTTAGCAGCTAGCCAATGTAGTGGGAATCTAAGGGAGGTGGCTTGAACAAATGTAAAATGCTACACATTTTCATACTGTAAACTTTGTTGGTGAGTTATCTATGTATTAACACTCTAACATTGGAGTCTTGTAAGTGTATCTCCTTTGAGACATCAAGGTCTACTCACATCTTGCTATGTTCATATGTTGGCTTGAATGGTTTGTTTAGACCAGTGGCCTCTGATCCACCAATTGACGATGCATTTTAGAAAACACAAAGATAGGTTTCTTTAGAGTTATTTCCTTTCATATCTTTTATGTGCGTGACTTTCCGGATAGTCTTTTTTATTCAATTGAATGGTGATTCACCAGATGACACCAATGTAAATTAGTGGTTTGTAGCTGCATCGGTGCGATAGAGAGAGAGAGGAGGTTAGAGAGAGAGAGAGGGGTTGAGACAGAGAGGGGGGAGAGAGGGAGAATGAGAGAAAGAGAGAGAGAGAGGGAGGGACGGAGGGAGGGAGAGAGGGAGGTATAGGGGGAGGGAGGGAGAGAGAGGGATGGATGGAAGGAGAACGAGAGAGAGAGAGGGAGGGAGATTGAGAGGGGGGTAGGGAGAGAGGGATTGAGAGAGAGACAAAGAGAGAGGGAGGGAGTGAGGGATGGAAGGGGATGGAGGGAGAGAGAAGGAGGGAGGGAGGGAGGGGGAGGTGTGTGAGAGAGAGAGGGGAGGTGAGAGACAGTGAGAGAGAGTGGGGAGGTGAGAGAGAGTGAGAGAAAGGGGGAGAGATCGGAGGTACATAGGGAGAATGAGAGAAAGAGAGAGGGAGTGAGAGAGGGAGGGAGGGAGGGATGGAGAGAGGGAGTGAGACAGAGGGAGGGAATGATGGAAGGAGAACGAGAAAGAGAGGGTGATTGAGAGGGGGTTAGGGAGAGAGGAATTGAGAGAGAGACGAAGAGAGAGGGAGTGAGAGAGAGAAAGGGGGGAGTCAGAGAGAGAGGGAGGGAAGGAGGGAGAACGAGAGAGAAAGAAATAGAGAGATCACTATATTCATCTCTGTTACCTCCCAGCATCAGAAGAAGAGCAAGATGGGTCACCACCACCACTCCAAAAATGAGGGGGGGATGGAAGGGGAGAAATATTCATGTTTTTCAAATTTAGCAGCTGGCCAATGTAGTGGGAATCTAAGGGAGGTGACTTGAACAAATGTAAAATGCTACACATTTTCATACTGTAAACTTTGTTGGTGAGTTATCTATGTATTAACACTCTAACATTGGAGTCTTGTAAGTGTATCTCCTTTGAGACATCAAGGTCTACTCACATCTTGCTATGTTCATATGTTGGCTTGAATGGTTTGTTTAGACCATTGGCCTCTGATCCACCAATTGACGATGCATTTTAGAAAACACAAAGATAGGTTTCTTTAGAGTTATTTTCTTTCATATCTTTTATATGTGTGACTTTCCGGATAGTCTTTTTTATTCAATTGAATTGTGATTCACCAGATGACACGAATGTAAATTAGTAGTTTGTAGCTGCATCGGTGCGAGAGAGAGAGAGAGAGAGGAGGTTGGAGAGCGAGAGAGTGGGGAGAGAGGGAGAGTGAGAGAAAGAGAGAGAGAGGGAGAGAGGGAGGTAGAGAGGGAGGGAGGGGTGGAGGGATGGATGGAAGGAGAAAGAGAGACAGAGAGGGAGGGAGACTGAGAGAGAGACAAAGAGAGAGGGAGGGAGTGAGGGATGGAAGGGGAGGGAGGGGATGGAGGGAAAGAGAGAGGGAGGGAGGGGGAGGTGAGAGACAGTGAGAGAAAGAGAGAAAGGGGGGAGAGATAGGGGGTAGATAGGGAGAATGAGAGAAAGAGAGAGGGAGAGAGAGAGAGGGAGGGATGGAGAGAGGGAGTGAGAGAGAGGGAGGGAATGATGGAAGGAGAACAAGAGAGAGGGGGGTAGGGAGAGAGAGAAGAGAGAGGGAGGGAGGGAGGGAGGGAGAACGAGAGAGAAAGAAATAGAGAGATCACTATATTCATCTCTGTTGCCTCCCAGCATCAGAAGAAGAGCAAGATGGGTCACCACCACCACTCCAAAAATGAGGGGGGATGGAAGGGGAGGGAGGGAGAGAGAGAGGGGAGGTGAGAGACAGTGAGAGAGAGAGAGAGAGGGGAGGGGAGAGATGGGGGGATGGGGGTAGAGAGGGAGAATGAGAGAGAGTGAGTGAGGGAGGGAGGGAGGGAGGGATGGAAGGAGAACGAGAGAGAGATGGAGGGAGATTGAGAGGGGGTAGGGAGAGAGGGATTGAGAGACAGAGACAGAGAGGGAGGGAGGGAGGGAGGGAAGGGGGAGGGGGGTAGGGTAGGGTAGGAGGGATGGAGGGAGAATGAGAGAGAGAGAAAGAAATAGAGAGATCACTACATTCATCTCTGTTGCCTCCCAGCATGAGAAGAAGAGCAAGAAGGTCCACCATCACTCCCGAGATGACAGTCCCACTCTCCTCATCGCCACGACCAATGGTACTGACCAGCCAATGACCCGTGATGACTTGACAGTGTCCTCTGATATGAATCACGTTGCCGAAAAGGTAATCTTGAAAGTACTACAAACTACTCCATTTGATTTTTTTTGCATGAACATGGCAGTTGGTTCTCTCTTTACAAATTTAGGATCAACTTTTTACTCAGTCCTATTGTTACGGTAGAAAACTTCAATTATGTGACAGTTGTGCCTTTTTGCTATTGGCATGAACTTTGAACTGTACTGATGTAGTAGTTTTACTGACATTTGACATTGTTTCAAACTTCCAATCCCCTTTATGAGCACCCATGCCTGCTGTTTTTCTCTTCAGTGCTATATTTTGGATTATGTTTTGATGAATTAGATAGAACATTTTTAACACATCAGGTCATGCCTGGTCTTTTTTACCATATTCTACACTATTTTCGAAAGTGAACCTCCCGTCAGTCACATAAGTGTGAGAAAATGTTTTAATGAAGTTATAAAACGCCTTTGAGCAGTTTAAGCTGAAAGACAGAAGACAAAGGTCATAGACGTAATAAAACAAATGAGAAGACAGAAGTGGACCTGGACAGGGCACATTAGCAGACTTCGAGATAACCGATGGATATCATATATGACAACCTGGAGACCTTACGAAGGGAAACGATCTAGAGGAAGACCTGCGAGACGATGGAGAGACGAACTAGACGAGTACTAGAAGGGCACCTTCTGACAGAGGATAGCGTAAGACAGGCAGATTTGGAAACGACTTGCTGAGGCCTTTGCCTAACTGCTGGACACTCCGGCTGAACAATGACGATGATGATGAAGAGATGTTGTTTTCATAGACAGATGACGTGAACTTCTGGCTGTCAGGGTCCGCCCGAGATGTCCTCTCAGCTTCCTCCGCAGCCGGTGAACTCTCACCCCTTGCCCTCGCGACCCCCACTGCCCCACGCGCTCCCGAGAAACATGTTGGCGTCGACGAAGAAGAAGAGGTATTGAGTCATCTCGTGTCTCTATTACCGTCATTTTAGTTGTTGTTTTGTTTAACCCTTTAGACCCCATGGCAATTAATTGTTTAACCCTTTAGACCCCATGACATTTCATTGTTTAACCCATTAGGCTCCATGACGTTTAAAGAAATATACTTTGATTCCCCATGTCACTCATACACATTCAGCAAATAATGTTTTCAAATGGAGCTAATTCAACATAATAGACTAAGTTTTAAAATGACATGTAGCATGCAATTATCCACTAGATGACACCACATGTATGATGCCTTAAAATCAATTTCAAGTCAGAATGGCGTTTCCTTAAAAAGGCAAGGCGTTGAAATGTTAAAAAATACTTTTGATACCTTCACAGGATGGTTATTAACTGCCCATTTACTGCCCTCTTTATTTGTATCCTTCAAGGCGGAAATGAAAGAAGGAGAAACGAGAGAAGAAGGAGAAGAGGTCGAAGAAGAAGAGTGACTACATAGAGGCTGAGGGTATCACCATGCCCACTAAGGAACCCGCAACCCCCGCCACAAACAAACTGCCAGTCAGTTTCTATAGATAAGTTATTATTTATCTATATTATAAAACAGTTCGTCCTCTGTTTGTTTGTGCCCCCACATCTCTGTCAGTTTTGTATGTATCAGGCTGAAATTGCGCATGTGATCTACTGGGCCTATTGAGATGGTTCATAGATTTAGACATTTCTCAATTTGTCCGGGGGGTGATGAACTTGGGGGGCATTTAATGTTTTTCTATATCATCATAAAGATAATTATGCCATCTACAAATATGTCGCTGGATGTATGCAGAAATTTTGAATAGTTTTTAGTCCTTTGGGTCGAAGGTCCAACAGACTTATGTCATCACTCCGCCGTCTGCCGTGCACCGTTAACCGCCATATCTCAGAAACCGTTCAACAACTTTTTCTTTAATTTTGCATAGACGTATCTTAGTGTACTGCCATTATGCACAAGAAATCTGTAATTGATTGAATCATTCTAAGGCTCCCCCAGAGCCTCTGAAACTGGAAAATTTTTACATTGCCTATTTTTTCAAAAACTCTTCTTAAACTTTTTCTCTAATTTTGTACAAACGTATCTTAGTGTACTGCCATTAAACACAAGACATCTGTATTTGATTGAATCATTCTAAGGGCACCTGACGGACGGCCCCCCGAAATGCTGTATTTTCATACTGTTTGTCTGCTGCTGTAAGCCTCCTTCACTGGTCTCTATTTATAACTGGATAGTGGACTTTGCCCTATCTCTGATCACTGGGACAGCTGACTGGAGAGATTATGCTATAACCCTGTGTATTGGACTTGCCTAGGCTCACTGCCTGCCATTGTCTCAGTCTCAAACAGAATACCTCCATGTGGGCTGCAACTATAATGTGTAATGGGAATCCCTACTGCACTGGCAGGACCTAAGAAACTTTAAAACAGCAATAGACAATGCAATATAAAAATATGATCTAGGATTAAAACAAAACAACTGATGTATAAAATAAGATATAAAATAACTTAGGTATACACGAAGAGGTTAAAGCATATTTAGTCAAAATTATAAGGAATATTGTTCAGATGTTTTATATACATGATGCAGCTATTACTTCACTCCAGTTCAATCAGTATTATGCCATTAATTGCTACTATTTTAAATCAAGATGCATGCTATGTATATTTACCTTGTGAACAAATAAAGTTTTATCATAGTTCGTCTCTTTCTTCATTCCATTCTGGGGGAGGGTGGTAGGCAAAATGAGAACAGAAAATGTGTACAATTTCTTAAAAAAAACCTTTAACTGTGCTACATGCGAGATTGCAGCTCACCAACTCTCCTGCAAGGTTTCTACAATCACTGGAAATCGGCCTAAATAGCAGAGTATCGGATAAAATTCTACAGTATTTTTAATAATACATTAACTAATATATATAATCTTTACAAAACGGTCTACTCGAGTAGTTTATTTACAGGTGTATCTTCACTGGCATGCATATAGTGTCCACTAAACATGTCAACATTTTACTTCCATCATAACCCTTAATGATCTGTAACTTGATTCACCAAAAAACATCTTGGCCCATTTTTAAGTTATTGATGTTTGAAAATCCTCAGCGCTTAACATCCGCCAGGTCTACCTGTCGTTGGTCACGTCTGCCCGCTTACATCCGCTGTTGCTGGTTACGTCAGTCATATGGGTGAGCGATTGAGATTGAAATTTCTGGTAGAAGGTTGTCCTAACAACTTGACTAATGACCAGTTACCACTTTTTAATGCGGGTAGGCTGGAAACATTTGGGATGGGTTTGGGGTGTCTGGCTAACAATCGTCTAGGCAAAAGGCTTGGTCAATCTCAAAATCGATAAGCCATATTAAAGTTGTTGCTAAGCCTGATATGTAAGGTTATAAAGGTAATTTTTTAGTGACGGGTATTGTGTAATATTTTGAACTGATCTAACACTAAGAGGGAGCATATTTGAAAGAGTTTGTGCAACAACAGAGAAATCCCAATGATAGTATTGACTCTAAGAACAAAAAGTAAATCGGAACCAGATGATTGTAGCGTTTTTGCATTATTCATGAGTGTTCTGTTTATGTCATTCAACAAACTACTGAATGATTATTGAGCCGAATTATTAATACATATATATATTTTTGTTACATCAGTTGACTGGGAGTAGACACACAGTGGAACATTGTTAATCTGGATACTTTTGTTCCCTGTATATATGTGCAGATTAACAAGTTTTCTGAATAAACATATCAAGCACATCTTGGGGATATATCAGCATTTGGAAATTATATTCCCATGAAATGATATCCGAATTCGAAGGTTTCTGGGATATCAGGGTCCTGGTTAATTATGTTCAGCTGCATAATTTTTTGTAATATACAAAAGAGGATTAAATTATATTCCAATCAGTAATTATTTATAACATATTGAAAAACAAATATCACTCCTTCACAATGTTATTATTAGCTTGAATTTTTTGTATGTTTTGTGCCCAATTTTAACAATTTGAATGATCTAATGAATTGTTTGATGTTCCGTTTTGTTTCAACCAATGTCCAGCTACAAACTGTTGGCTGAGGATGCGTCTCTCAAAATGGTTAGTGTCAACACCAATGCCTTTAAGGCCAAATTGGATAGATATTGGAAAGCCAAAGGAAAGGACAGATATGGAATATGTCAAGCCCAGCTTGTAAATATCCATTAAACCTTAAGTGTAAGACACAAAATAGTCATTTCTAATTAACTAATGCATGGATTTAACACTGGATACCGTCAGGTAATACTAATTGTTCTTGCTTGACCAAATGGGCAGTGTATTAAGTTTATATGAAAAGTAGGCCAGACATTAAATAATAATAAATTTGCATATGGTATGTTGGTAACTAAATATTTCTGACATTTTTGTGGAAAGTGCCATGGAAATATCTATAAAATATTACTCTTTTCATACTCAAGTAATGTTACTTGGACCACCATTGATTGTTTCAGACTTATGAGACACGAGTGAGTCTGGAGCAGAGCTACTAGGTCGTCGTCTCCATCATCTTCTCGAACCTCACCGCGAATCACCTCAAAGACCTCAACGTCAATGTCCTCGACTCACTCAACTCTAAGCTCGACTACAGCAGTGTGAGTAGAGTCTCAGGCCACTTTATACTCACTCAACTCTAAGCTCGTCCGCATCAACGTGAGTAGACTCTTAGACCACTTTATATTCACTCAACTCTAAGCTCGACTACAACAGTGTGAGTAGAGTTTCAGACCACTTTATACTCACTCAACTCTAAGCTCGTCTGCAGCAGCATGAGAAGTCTTAAACCACTTTATACTCACTCAACTCTAATGTTCAACATTTGTTGACATTGCCTCTCAAGAAACTTATTTCTCGAATATTTCTACTGTTATGTGCTGTTTTACCATCGACATGTAATGTGATAGGCCTGTAGTGCAACAATGACACTTCCCTGCCAAAGACTGAAATATTCAAAAACAATTTTTTTTATGTTTCTTGAGAGGTAATGTAAACAAATATTTAAATAAGCCAAGAAACTGGAATGTCGTTACATTCAAGGAACCCTGTAATGTTGGTTCACAACCAGGCAACTTCAGTGGCAATGTATGTTCTGTATAAGCTTGTAGTTTGATATATGTGTTGCCATGGAGATGATATTTCCTGCCGAAATGCATTTAATTTGACTTCTAATTTCTTTACATCCATCATAATTATTAATAATGCTAATGTTGGTTCACCACCAGGCAATGTCACTGGCAAGCCTGTCATGTGTTTTGTCATCTGAATACCTGTTGTTTCATGCACTCAATTTTAATTATGATAAGTCACATGTTCTGAATAGACTTGTAGTTTGATGTGTGTGTTACCAGGGAGACGACAGTGTGAAGGTGCCCTTTATCCTTCTGCCAAACACGGAGAACGAGGGACAGTTTGCCTTCACCGTAACCAGTATCAACATGCCACAGAAACTGAAGGCGCACTCATGTGCATTGTAAAAGTTAGTCTAAGTGCTGTGTCTGTCACAGGCATTGGTAGATCATGGCCCTCCAAACCACATGGTCGTTTGTAGTTTATAGCAGTTCTGTTGTTAGCCTTGGTGCATTATATTGCATTTTCAAGCTAGTGGCTAATTTAGTGGAGAAAAAGATAATCGTTAGCCAGACAACACCAAGGTCTGTAGGTACCAGAGAATAACTGCAGACCTTGGTGTGGAGGTAGAGAAGAAAGGGAGGTGGAGTTATTTTATATATTAAAGAATGTATACAGGCTGATGAAATAAAATTAGAAAGAAAAGCAGATTGCAAAGAAGCTGTTTGGTGTAACATAGTTACAGGAAACTTAATGTTAACAGTTGGGTTAATTTATTGAAGTCCAAACATAAGCATAGAAGAGAATGAAAAATACAAAATGCTAAAATGTAAGTAAGCAAACGGGACTGTATTATTGTGGGGAATTTTAACCACGGGCATGTACAATGGAAATCTCTACAGAGTATGGGGAGTAAGGACCACAAGTTTTTAGTTTTAGTTCAAGATATTTTCCTTTCTGAACATGTGCTAGAACCAACCAGGGGTGAGAATGTGTTAGACATAGTTTTGTCCTCACAGAATGAATTAGTTGACAATGTCAAAATATGTGAGCCACTGGGGAGTACTGATCACAACCAGATACATTTTACCATCAAAGTAAAATCAGAAAGGAATAGTAAAAAGCAGTATAGGAGAAATTTCTACAAAGGAAGGTATAAGGACATGAGGAAATATTTAGCAAAGATAGACTGGAATAACACACTGAAAAATAAGACCAACAAAATGCTGGAATATATTAAAGAGTGAAATTAAGTGTATAGTCGATAAATTTGTACCCTTCAAAAAACAAGGGAAACGGTCCAAAAAGAAACACTTATCGAAAGAAGCCATTAGAAAAATTAAATACAAATAAATGATGTGGAAGTCATAGATGTACTGGAAATGATGAAGACTACAACAGTTATAAAGAAGCACTTAACCAAGCTACAGCTGAAATTAGAAATTCAAAGAAAAGCTATGAACGACAATTAGCTAGTAATATAAAACATGACAGCAAGAGTGTTTATGCGTATGTTCGAAGCAAACAGAAAGTTCAAGATAAGGTCGGTCCTCTAGAAGATAGTGCTGGAAATATAATATCAGAGGGAGTCTTATTGGCAGAAGACCTGAATGAGTACTTTAGTTCAGTGTTTACCAGAGAAGATATTAGTTCACTTCCAGTACCAGAGGCTATGTTCAAGGGGATTGGGATTCCGCCCAAACTACTGTTGGAAATTGTAGAACAAATTAGCGTACCGCTTGCAACAGTTTTCAATTTGTCATTAGAAGAGGGAGTGGTTCCTTTAGAATGGAAAGAGGCAAACATTATTCCGTTATTTAAAAAAGGTTCGAGAAACAAGTCAGAGAACTATTGACCAGTGAGTTTAACATCAGTGATTTGCAAATTATTAGAAACACTAATTAAAGATCACATGGTGGATTTTCTTGTTAAACATAATTTGATAAACCCATCTCAACATGGTTTTTTTAAAGCGAGGTCATGCTTAACAAATATGTTGTTTTTTGGAAGACGTCACTAAGTGGGTAGATGAGTGAACACCAGTAGATATCGTCTACTTAGATTTTCAAAAAGCTTTCGACAAAGTACCACATCAAAGATTACTGCTTAAAGTAAAGGCCCATGGCATAGAAATGGTATAGTGAACTGGATAGAAAAATTGCTGATTGACAGAAGACAACGTGTAGTAGTTGATGGGGTGGGACTTCAAACTGGAAATCGGTATTCAGTGGGGTACCACAGGGATCAGTACTAGGACCTATATTATTCTTAATATATATCAACGATTTGGATGATGAAATAACAAGCAAGGTGTTGAAGTTTGCGGATTATACAAAAGTGTTTAGAAGGATTAAAAGTGATGGAGATAGACAACATTTACAAGATGATCTTGACAAGTTGATCAAATGGTCTGAAAAGTGGCAAATGCTGTTCAATTTTGGGAAATGTAAATGCCTCCACACAGGACATGGGAACGAAGAGGTAGAATATACAATGGGGGGTACTGTACTAAGTACTACTGTAAAAAAAGGACTTAGGGTTAACCATTAGTGCTGATATAAAGGTTTCAGAGCAGTGCAGAATTGCAGCTTCAAAGGGAAATCAAATCCTTGGATTAATTAGGCGAAACATAACGTATAAGGAAAAAGAGCTAATAATACCGCTGTATAAAACAATAATTAGGCCTCATTTAGAATATTGTATTCAAGAGCAGGCCATATCTCAGGAAGGACATAGATATGCTAGAAAGAATGCAGAGGAGAGCAACTAAAATGATACCAAAACTGAGGGATCTTAGTTACGAAATACGCCTACAAAAGTGCAGCTTAACAACACTAGAGACCAGGAGTTTAAGAGGAGATCAGATAGAAGTGTTTAAAAAATGAATGGTTTTGAAAGCGACACAGGAGAAGATTGACTTGAAGCTGAGTCTGCCCCGTACCTACTACTTGGCCGGGGTGCCATGTGATGGATGTGTAGAATGAAGAGGGAGTGACACAGGAGAAGATTGACTTCAACTTAGTCTGCTCCGTACCTCCTACTTGGTTGGGGTGCCTTGTGATGGGTGTGTAGAATGAAGAGGGAGTGACACAGGAGAAGATTGACTTCAAGCTGAGTCTGCCCCGTACCTCATACTTGGTTGGGGAGCCTTGTGATGGGTGTGTAGAATGAAGAGGGAGCGACACAGGAGAAGATTAACTTCAAGATGAGTCTGCCCCATACCTCCTACATGGTTGGGGTGCCTTGTGATGGGTGTGTAGAATGAATAGGAAGCCACACAGGAGAAGATTGACTTCAAGCTGAGTCTGCCCCATACCTCCTACATGGTTGGGGTGCCTTATGATGGGTGTGTAGAATGAATAGGACGCCACACAGGAGAAGATTGACTTCAAGCTGAGTCTGCCCCGTACCTCCTACTTGGTTGGGGTGCCTTGTGATGGGTGTGTGGAATGAAGAGGGAGCGACACAGGAGAAGATTGACTTCAAGCTGAGTCTGCCGTGTACCTCCTACTTGGTTTGGGTGCCTTGTGATGGGTGTGTAGAATGAATAGGAAGCTACACAGGAGAAGATTGACTTCAATCTGAGTCTGCCCCGTACCTCCTACTTGATTTGGGTGCCTTCTGATGGGTGTGTTTCTTGTCTTGTAGCAGTTGTTAGATGTCTACAGTGGACACTTGAAAGTCTTAAAGGACTAGTTTGCATTGTCCACTACCTGTTCATAATAGTAACCTGGCCATAATGGACATATTGCACAGTCTAGACAATGGCTACTACGGTCAAGTTTTACTGTGTATTGATAGGATTATGGTAGACTCACAACTAACTGCTCATTAAAATACTTGCAGGAGTTGTTTTTCAGACATGCTATTTGGATTCCATTTGGCAAAAATCCCACAATAAAAAAACCTTACTTAAAACAAAACGAACTAAGAAACGTCAGGTAGTGTAGCATGTCCATAAAGTTTGAGACAATATGTAAGAGTTGTGGATGATTATTTGTAAGATTTGGTAGATATCCAATGGACATTTGCCAAAATAGTTGCAGCCACAGAGAAGGCTCTTTGGCTTCACCCACACTATGGAACAACATACCTCTATCCATTCGCCAGGCTCCATCGGCAGACATATTCAAAAGACAGTTATAAAAATGTACTTATTTCACAAGGCATTTTAGTAGTTTTAATTATTTATGACATTTTATATAAAACACTTGCATTGTTCATAGTTTTGTATGTGTTTATTCTAGAGATACTTTGTAATTAACATATCTTAGATCTCTAGTTTTAATTTACCATAGTTTTTTATATAGAAATGTACAAAATTTTATGTTTTTAGCATGTATGAATTACTTTAATGAATTTGTAAAGCGCCTTTGAGCCGTTTAGACTGAAAAGTGTGCTATATAAGTATATATATTATTAAATATGGTGCTCTTACGTTTTTGACAGCGACGCCTTCACCAAGTTACTAGGCAGTGGCGACCTGGAGCACAAGTCATCCATGCAGGCGACAGTCGCCGACCCGGATCTTGCTCCAATCCTCGCAAAGATCTGCTTCCTCGCCCACTTTTGCGGTAGGTCAACTCAAGGTCATCCACAGCGAATTGTTGTTCTTGCTGAACCATCCTCACAACCGAGAGGGTATATCATCTTGCTAAAATGCTGAAATTAAATGGAGCCAATAACCTTGTTACCTTCAAAATTTTATTGTTTGGGTTTTGGCCATGCAGTTGTGGCTGATATTACATGTAAGAAGTAGTACCCAGGTAGTTACTTGAACACACATTACCGCTCAAGAGAATGGTCAAACGGATAATTATTTTGGGATTCCCTTGAGTCTTTCATATGGGGTGCAGGCATCTGCACTGTTTTCACTGGTGGTATAGTCATGGACATCGGAGTAAGTTACTAGAAAAAAGTACAACCGATTTCACTAAATATATATGTTAACAGTTACATTCAAACAAGAAATTTTTAAAATTGGATGATAAATCCGTGTAGATATCATTTGCACCGGTTTGAACGTTGTGTTCGTTCGCTTGCAGTGGTGGAGCAGATCGGTTACACGGCATCTCTGTACAACTGTTGCATCAAGTCAAGCTGCAGGTAAGTTAATTGTGCTGATATCCACTCCTGTAGTTGTGTCTTGTGCACTTATATTTCCAAGTTATCACAAAACTACATTTGATGCTGTTGGTTTAATAATTGACATTGGTTTGTGCAATTTCATAAAAACTAACAGAATTGCGGTGACATGTGTTGACAATGTAGATTGGCACTATCAAACTGTTTTGTTTCAGCCAAACACCTTGAACTTTGACGGCAAGAGCAACGACGAATCAATATTGTTGAACGTCGTAGATGAGGTCCGACGCATCCTCACTACTGACTATGACTGTGTTCACTGCCGTGCTGCTAAATGTTGCCCCTGTCATCAATCAGGTGCTATATGTGGAGGCGTATTAAGTCGCACAGACCAAAGACGCAACTGCCTACATAAGGGCTAATAGCATAGGGTAAATTACTCTCAATCTGCCTGTAGTTCAAGACAACCTCCAGACAGCCAAAATTGAGCTTTAGCACTGTTAGGAAACTAAGAATAGAGTGTTTGTAAGGTCTCTGATCTCAACTCCCTTCCCAATTGTGTCATCTGATCGGTTCGATTGTCCAACAGTCAAACTAATCTTGTGGCACGATTGCGATCGGGGAGTCGAGATAGGGGCGCTTACAAACACTATTGAGTTTGTGTGACAGACCTTCCAAATTTTCCGATATAGTAGAAATCTGGGTTTTGGTCAATTTACAAAGAATATGCTCCTGCTTTTGTTGTACTTGACCAGATTTCTTATGTAATTCAGGAAATAAACATTTTGTAAATGGAGCTACCAACAAGAAACTGTCAAATTTTCGAACAAAACTCCCATTTTCAGATGCCTCATATGGGGGAGATCTCCAGCTATTGGATTGTCAACTTGGAAGGTCTGGGCTGGTGCCATTGTTCCAGTAAAGAAATACCTGGCATTTCCATACGTCAGTATAACTGCGGTGCCACTTAACAATTAATTTGTAAATCAAACTAATCAATTTTGAGAATGCATGTTGTAGCCTTCGATGAAGGTGGTGTGCCTCTGTTTACATACAATTATGTGTTATTTATCTATTGAATGTTTGCTAACTCTGATATTTCAGATTTATTAAATGTAGTATCCCACAATTTGACAATACGCTGTGGGTCGTTGTGGATGCTTTGACAGCCACAACTGAGCAATGGTGATATGATGTACAAAGGGAATTAGACTAGTTCTTAAATTCATTCTGGTGTTGAATCAGTTGGTAGCAGTTCTTAAATGTTGGTCAGCCGAGATGGTAATTAATTGTTCCAAAGCATTTTCTTGGTTACATCATAATGTTATTTTTACCGAGGTAGACGTTCAAAGATGACAATTTGTGCAGCCAAGACTTTTTAAATTTTTTCAACATTTAAACACTGTTGGCTATGTAGGCAGTATTAGGTTAACTGGTTTGTTGGCAATATCCTTTCACAAATTAATCGTTAAGTGTCACAGCAGTTATACTGATGCATGGAAATGTCAGGTATTTCTTTACTGCGACAATGGCACCATCCCAGACCTTCCAAGTTGACAATCCAATAGCGGGAGATCTCCCCCATATGGGGCATCTGAAAGTGGGAGTTTTGTTCGAACATTTGACAGTTTCTTGTTGGTAGCGCCATTTACAAAATGTTTATTTCCTGAATTACATAAGAAATCTGGTATTTCTACATGTCTTCCCCACAGTCAAAATTTTCATGTTTTTTTGTTTTATAAGTTTATTTTCACCAATAACTCATTAGCTTAAACTTACAATTGTGCAAATATGCACATGGAAGTGATCACAACAGTTTTTGTGATGGACATCACAGCTAAGTGTGCATGTGACAGACATAATGCAATGCTTGCATGTACAGTACAACTAAACACAAACACATGGAATCAATATCAAACCACATTGCATGTGAGACACTAGGGATACGCTAATCAATAGAGGTCGTAAAGTCAAATTTTAGTTTAATATGGCTAATCTGAGGGAAATCTGAACATGATATCTTCACGAAATTTTACATTAAAACAGGGACAGGATGTTTGAACATCCACAGAAATATGGCATTTAAAGATAACCAATTATAATATTGAAAAAATGTATGTGTTTCTGAGGATATTTATCTTACAGTTAACCTGAAATTAGAAGTATATAGTAATATGTCATAAAATAATGACCATGAGACAAGAGGAAGGTGGTGAATTTGAAATGGGAATTTTTTTTGGGTCAGTTGTTTGTCTAGCCATTTTGTTGAGTTGTGCAGTTTATGGCAAAAATGTCCCAGTGTCGTGTGTGGCAGGTTCAAATCCTGCCTGTGTTCAGTATCCAAACACAACAGGTTGTGCACATACACTGATTCCATTCAACAACTTCAGCCGCATTTTATAACATCACCGAATTGCATGGATATTTTATTTCCACCTATACTGGAAACTGTAGACGAAATTAGCATGACATTTTAAATAATTATAAAAAAAATAAACATTCTTATGCTCTTGCATAACCCAGTTCACAAGAGATGGTGATATACATACGTATTTACGATATGCTGTTCTATTCTACACGGTGTTTCAACAACCTGTGAAAACCTGTACTGTATTGAGTAGTGATCCACTGTCATCCACAGGGCGCAACAGTAAGTTCATTATATAGGAACCAGTGGGTCCAATGATACAGTGTATACACTGCCTACACTGTCTGCTCGGCGTCTCTCACACTCCTGACTGGGAAGCAACTCCGGCCGCTGGGAGCAGGATCCAGTGGGTTAGAGATAGGAATTGCCTCCCCTGTGTGCGGTCTTTTACTTCCCTTAGCACTGACACCAGATGGAAGGGACCAACGGCTTTTAGTGCTTTTTCCGAAAGACAAGGCAATGTGAGATGAACACCGCTCTCCACTGTGAACAAATTTCAAAAGATCAAAATAATGTAAAGGAAGGTTGGCCCCACGATAATAGGGAAGCTTTGAGCCACTCCTGTAACGTTGTTAATACTTAACCGACGTTTAATTTGTCGAGTTATCTAGAAGCATGCTTTGATACTTACAACGGGGGCAGGCAGGAAGGCAGTCAGGCAAGCAGGCAAGCAGGCAAGCAGGCACGCAAAGTGACGTGAATAGCGAGGTAACCGTCTTAGCGAGACTAATTTCCTATGTTTTACTGCTGTGGAAATAATTTTGGGCTGTAGTAGATTGACCTTAATTGGGAGGTGACTATATTACTGAGGTGACCGTAAAGCGAGGTTCAGTTGTACAGGTCAGTGTCTGTACCAGGTCTGACAGTCGCCGTGAGTCTACCCGTCTTCTGGCCGCCGGGAGAGTTGCGAGGTATCGCCGCTATCGGTATATATATATATATATATATAAATGACTCAATGCTGGCCACCATTCCCGTACAAGCTCAAGAATCTAAAAAATAAGTCGGTGAAATTACTAACTGAAAATACACAGCTGTTCTCCGTCGACTGCTGTAGCGCCTTCCAGGCAGGGCCAGTGGCATTATGCCTTCGTCATCAACGGTCGCGGCATGACGTTGCATCATCCTCACCTGCCGAGCCGCCTCAGGGCGTCGGGCGACCTGAGTGATGAGAGATACGGTGGGGTGATGAAAGAGGAGGTGGGGTGGTGACAGTGGCAGTGGAGTGATGACAGAGGCTGTGGGATGATGACAGAGATGGTGGGGATGTGACAGATGCGGTGGGGTGGTGACAGAGACGGTGGATGGTGACAGAGGTGGTGGAGCAATGACAGAGAGGCGGAGCAGTGGTGAAAAAGGCATTAGGATGAAGACAGAGGCAGTGGGGTGGTGACAGACGGGGTGAGGTGGTGACAGAGACGGTGGTTGGTGGCAGAGGTTGTGGGGCAATGACAGAGAGGCGAAGCAGTGTGGAAAGAGGCGTTAGGATGAAGACAAAGGCGGTGGGGTGTTGACAGAGTCGGTGGAGTGGTGACAGACGCAGTATGGGGAAGACAAAGGCGGTAGGGCGATGACAGAGGCGGTGGAGTAATGACAGAAATGGTGGGGTGAAGTCAGGGGCGATGGGGCGGTGACAGACGTGGTGGGGCGATGTTAAATCGACCCATACCTTAAAAGACGGTGTACACGTAAATAAAAAGTATTGGACTCTTGATAAGCAAAAGGCTTCCTTGTCCACCTGCCATCTAGAGTTAATTGTCTGGATGGCAATCTTGTTAAATCATGTTAATTGTTACAAGCGGGCGCGTGTATATCGTAGATAGCCGGTACCAAATTTATCGCTGTGTATCGGCAACCGACAGACGTAGTCATATACTAGGGCCGTCTCGCGGCGTTTCGTTTACCATCGCCTCGACCTTGAAGTGCCGCTCTGCGAGTAGAACAACTGGATCTCAACGACAGGTTAGGAGAGAACTTCCTTCATTTGTTAAAAGGACGGTTTCAATGATATAATAATTATAAACATCACCGTTAGTATTAAGTTGATGTCGCATTGTGTTGATAAAACCTGGGAACGTGGTTTTGATCAGTGTTTAACAGCGGAATAGTAAGGCTATGGTTGAACCATCTACATGCATTATGGAGCGAAAAGGTGATATCTGTCCAGTTCTCCGAAATATGTTACTGTTATCGTGACTACCATAAATAGTTTACGGAGTACCTTCCATGCGGTTCAGTTAGTTCCGTGGTGAAGTTTACCGAGGCCGCCTTCAAGGATCCGTACCACTATTTCAACCAGCCGGAAGATGCTGTCACTGTACGACGTTATGAAAACTACATGTGTAGAGCGAACGTTACGTCAGATGTGTTCAAAGTAAGAGCCGCTCTTCTCTTGGATACACCCAACCCTGGCAGAAGTGTTCGCCCCCGTCTACAGCTGATCCGGTGCTTTAAGATGAACAAATAAAATATGCATTAATGTAGGGTACATTCATTGTACAGATCTGTGATCTGGCTAGGCAAGGGGCTCAGACAGAAGTAGGCGATTCGTAGTGTCTCAGTGGCTTGACATTTGCTAGACTCATCGCTTAACGAATATATACAAAAAAGTGTGTCCACGATACATTCATTTAAAATGTTGTCTTATGTATTACTGTTACATTGCCTGTGTCTTTCGGAAGAGACACTAAAAGCCGTTGGTCCCTTCCATCTGGTGTCTGTGCTAGGCAATGTTTACAACCACATTAAACATTATAATAAATATACATTAACCACTCATATAGCATTAACACTGACTTTATTAATAAGTAAATATTGGCTAAATAGCATACAAATTCAACAGATCAATACATGACAATTAAATACAATATTCATACTCCTAGTTCACTGACTGTGTTATGACAGGTTGGGTGAACACTGCAGGCTCTGTACCGACAAATAATCAACTGGCACTGCTTCATAATGTAATGTTCTGCATTTTAACATGAACTTAATGAAGTAATGTTTATAAATTGTTCACAGTATTCCGTCGCTGAATCCAAATGCACCAAATACAAAACTGGTGTCTGCGTTACTCCCCATGGCCCATGGGAGTCAAGACATGAAGAAGTCTGGTTTGCTCATAATACAGTCTTTTTGTAATATTGGAAGTTGATTGTCTCATAATTTAATGCCAGTACGCTGCAAGATCTGTGCAGCAAGGTTCATATTTCAGTACCTTATAAAATAACGTTGTGTTCTTCAACATGAAGTATATAAGTAATGTTCGTGTCGTGTTGAGTGGATACTGTTCATTGTAGATATCAGATATATAATCAGCCAGATTAAATGTGTACGTATGCAGGCAAGTGATGGGTGTCATATTCAGACGACTCTCTGGCTTGGTACCTTCGCAGTTAACTGTGAGACATAGATCAACGTAAGATCAGTGTCACTGCATGTAATTGCGAACAATATCTGAAATAAAAAGGCCATCGTGTATCATATAATGATAACTGTTTTGATTCTACATGCAAATCTTGTGAAATAATGTTAATATCCCTGCCTCTGTTACTTAAGAGAGCAGTGACTCGGCGGTCATATTTGCTGCGCTGTAGACTCAGTCCAGAAGATGGCGCCACTATCCAATTTTAAATGGCTTATTGCCATGAGACTGCTTGGGATCTAATTGCTTTGGTCTGACGTATTCGAAAGTTTTCAAGTTTACGTGATTATGACGTCACGCCGGCTTGGAGAATGGCTCAGTCGGTGTCGGTCAGTGTAGTGGATACAATGTAGTCTGGCGTGGTCTGGTCTGTTTTAGGCTGGTCAGGTTTGATCGGGCGAAAAGCGCCGCTGAATCACGGCCTTTCAAATAATCTTGTTGAACACACAGCTATCGCATTTCACGGACGGCGTCATTTTGGCCAGTAAGCCTACGTTATAAGTTCCTGCTTCAACAACTACTTTTTTGTTGGAAAACGAATATTCTGTTTGATAAATTAAACTCAAACAATGAAAAAAGCACACATAATTATTTATTAATTTAACATTAACCATATGTCTAATCTTGGAATGTTATAAAATATTCTGGACACTTCACAGCCTCACACAACAGCCCGCGTTAATAAAAATTTGGTTTTATTGCTCACGGGTTGAACATCTATTTGTAATCATGCTTGCCATTAATTTATGTGATTCCGCTTTCTAAACTCGTTATTGTGCAATGCAGTTCATTCGATTATTAAACAAATCGACATCAGCGTCAGGATCAACTATATGGCATTTGGTAAAGCCCCGCTCAGACTATTGACTTCTACAACTTCTACAACAATCGCCGACATCTACAACTGTCCAGTTGTCAGTGTGAGCGCTCTCAATTGTTGGGTACAACTTCTACAACAGGTGTATCAAATTCGAAAAATGAATCTGGTCCAACATTTGTCCATAGTCTGAGCGCTAACCACAACTCAACGTCACGCACAATTGGCAATGTGAGCGCACATAACAGTTGGGTACAACTTCTACAACAGTACGTAATACGTACGGCTTCGACCAGCCAATCAGTGCAATCGGCAATCACCATGGCAGAATGGAATGGAGAAAAAGAAGTAGAACTGATCGAAATGTGGCGGGCGTCCCCCATATTTTATGCAACTACAGCAAAGTCGTACACAAACAAGGGGAATAAATATGCGGCTGTTTCCCAGATAGCGAAGCATTTTAACACATCCCGTAAGTATGTTTTAATCGACTCAAAGTTATTGCAGTTTGCAGACGCAGCGACAGTGTAGGCTGTACTATTTGCAGTTATTAGGGCCAATTCCAAATACAATATTCAATAAGGAAATATTATGTGTAGAGATAGATAGTATGGGTTCATATGTATTAATGTTTCAGAAACACAGGCTTCTATTTTAAATATTCTTTGTTCAGCTTTTGTCAAGGCTACCCAGCATGCCCGCACTTGCACTAACGACTGCGATCACAGCCAAACCTAGAGAAAAAAATTGACAGACGCGCCATTGTCAGTTTCAGTGTTTATACGTATTTGTATGCGCACGCATATTGGTAAAATAATGACAGCTCCCTTACCTAACAAGAAATGTGCACTGCATTACCTTTCATTATTGATGATCTTGTCGGAACACTCAGTTCTTCGTATGGCATTAAAGCATAATCTACGTCTATCTTTGTGAAAAGTGTGTGTGGCTTTAGGTATTTTGTAGAATTACAGGCGTGGGTGTGTGACAACGCAAACACACTCGCTACTGTCTTGTGTATGTTTGTCTCTTCCGCCAGTATGCGCGCTGCCTCATCGCGAGTCGTCACTAAACCAAAGCATTTAAACGCTTTGATTAAACTCGTCTATTGTAGTGACATAAATCCGATAGGAGCGACATGGATTTGTACGTTATATACGCAGATGACGCCAGGATCGTAAGTAACGTCATGCTGGCAAGTCGCCGACTGGTTAGCCCACAGTGTGAGCGCACCGGGAATCGGCGGAAATACAACGGTAAACGTTGCGTTTGCCAACTCAGTTGTTGAAGTCAATAGTCAACAGTTTTGACCGTCGAATGGATTACGTAAGTTATTCCAATTAGAGCGGTTTTTATTTTACCGGTTTCCATGGAGGTTTACTACCGTTACCGTCACGTGTGTACTAGGCCTGTTTTCAATCAGCAGCTAGTGTCCTTCTTTTAGGTCAAACAGAACTGTTCTAGAAAGCACCCATGGCGCTGTCAGTTGACATAGGCGGACCTAGAGGGACTGACCTTAGGCATTTGGCCTGCCCGCAGACCTTTTATAAAGGGCCCACGCGACCGGGCCCCCTGGACCGTTTTGAAATGTGGCCCCGTTCAGCCGATTATAATAAGCTGAGGATACGGCCGCGCAGCGAAGACAATTTTTCAACGGCAACCCCCCTCGTCTCTGTCTTCCGATAACATAATTTCAGCCGAGACAGCGGCTGACATTATGGCGGCGCGGCAGCGACAACATTTCTACCACACCATTTGGTTCGACCACCAGTTTTTTGTGTGTCACCCTTAGACTCGATTAATTGTCTGGATCCGCCCCTGGTTGACCCAACATTGTCAGCAACCAGGCTACTGAGATACCCTGCTTCTATGTTACGGATAGTCCTGTAGATTACGTGAGTAGGTTCTTGGTCAATAAATAAACAAATGCGCTGTTGCGTAGACCAATGCTTGACATTCTGAGTAGCGCCCTGTGAAACGACAATTCTCCGAGACCACAGCAGAACATACTTTCACAAGATATCTATATTCAGCTCTCTATTCTCAAATTCTTTGAAATTCGTGCAAACAAACTCTTAGAAAAGTTGTTTTGAGTGAAGTAGGCCTACTTTGAGTGAAGTAGGCCTACTTTAAAAGCGAGGTCATGCTTAACAAATATGTTATGTTTTTTGGAAGACATCACTAGGTGGGTAGATGAGGGATCACCAGTAGATATCATCTATTTAGATTTTCAAAAAGCTTTCGACAAAGTACCACATCAAAGATTACTCCTTAAGCTAAAGGCCCATGGCATAGGAAATGGTATAATAAACTGGATAGAAAAATGGCTGAATGACAGAAGACAACGTGTAGTAGTTGATGGGGAGGCTTCAAACTGGAAATCGGTATTGAGTGGGGTACCACAGGGATCAGTACTAGGACCTATATTATTCTTAATATATATCAACGATTTGGACGATGATATAACAAGCAAGGTGTTAAAATTTGCGGATGATACAAAAGTGTTTAGAAGGATTAAAAGTGATGGAGACAGACAGCATTTACAAGATGATCTTGATAGGTTGATGAAATGGTCTGAAAAGTGGCAAATGCTGTTCAATTTTGGGAAATGTAAATGCCTCCACACAGGTCATGGGAATGAAGAGGTAAAATATAAAATGGGGGGTACTGTTCTAAGTACTACTGTTAAAGAAAAGGACTTGGGGTTAACCATTAGTGCTGATATGAAGGTTTCAGAGCAGTGCGGAATTGCAGCGTCAAAGGGAAATCAAATCCTTGGATTAATTAGGCGAAATATAGCGCATAAGAAAAAAGAATTAATAGTACCGTTGTACAAAACAATAGTGAGGCCTCATTTAGAATATTGTATACAAGCATGGAGGCCATATCGCAAGAAGGACATAGATATGCTAGAAAAAGTACAGAGGAGAGCGACTAAAATGATACCAAATCTGAGGGATCTTAGTTACGAAATACGCCTAAAAGAATGTGGTTTAACAACATTAGAGACCAGGAGATTGAGAGGAGATCACATAGAAGTGTTTAAAATATTGAATGGTTATGAAAATATTGATAGAAAATTTTTTTCTCAGTTAAGAAAAATAGAAGGACCAGAGGACATGAAGCTACATTAGTAAAGGAGCAGTGTAGATTAGATATAAGAAAGTTCTCATTCTCACAAAGGACTGTAAATGAATGGAACAGATTATCTCCTGATTGTGTTGGTGCTAGTAGCGTGAATATGTTTAAAAATAAAATCGACACACCTTAAAAAGGCGGGATACATGTAGATAAAAAGTATTGGACTCTCGATAAGCCAAAAGGCTTCCTTGTCCACCTGCCATCCAGAGTAATTTTCTGGATGGCAATCTTGTTGTTAAATCTTGTTACTTAGAGTCACTAAATAGACCAAAACAGAAAGTCTCTCTAGAGACGCCTACTGCCCAAAATCGTGCATAATATCTGCTGTGTAAGTGCGTGTCACATGGTTGTTATACAAGATCAGACACTGTATTAGTAAATGTTTTGTTAAATTATTTGATTTGTTTTATCTCCTGTTGAGCTGACAAAATGCGGTACACTTAGTCGACGAAACATTGACTCAGACAGAAGTCCAGGCCAACTCCTTTGCTGCAAACTCTATGAAATGTAATTTTTTCCCGAAAAAGGTATGCTTTGTTCATTGTTATGAAACAACTGTTTGTTACTTCTTATTCTTCACAATAGCGTGGTGACCTCGGTACAAGGTAATTTAATGCTCATATATACTTCACATCTGTGTGGTGACCTCTGTACAGAGGAATATCCCACAGTAACCATATGCGTGGGTCTAATTTAAAGTAAGGTTGATAACAACAATATATTACGAAGTTTAGCTTTGATTAATTGACTCAATGACCTAATGTCTGAAATGGTTGACTGTTTTTTCCTATATAATTTTCAGTGTTATGTTTAATTTGAACAGTACAAAGTTAGGGCATCAAGAAACTGGCAAACTATATCCCAAATGACGGTTTACCCTTTTTGATAATTAAAAAATAACGATTGTTAGACCCAACTTAGCAGTAAACATAAATTGTCTATTCTACTACAAAAGTATTGATTTTTCCTATATAATTTTCAGTGTTATGTTTAATTTGAACAGTACAAAGTTAGGGCATCAAGAAACTGGCAAACTATATCCCAAATGACGGTTTACCCTTTTTGATAATTAAAAAATAACGATTGTTAGACCCAACTTAGCAGTAAACATAAATTGTCTATTCTACTACAAAAGTATTGATTTATGGCATAATTATTAACCACCACTCTACTGTCTACTGGTTCTTTGTGCCCTTCTAAGGGTTTGTATAGCGCCTGGAGATATGATAAAGGTGGCAGATATTATGTATGGAATGTATTATTTTATGTTTTGTTTGTTTATTATACTTATTTCATGTTCTACGTTTTAGAGGATGATCAGTATATGAAGTTGAAACACTGTTGTACGATGTCTGAACAAGAAAAACAACCGACTCCTCCAATGCAACAAAAACAGACTGCACAAAGACACATTGTTTGATCGTCACTTTCTGGACACATGCTGCATCTGCAAAATAAAAGAACTCTAAATCCAAGTCGACGCGATTTCTTTGCACGCTCATATTTCTTTCATTTGGTTAACACAAATTTATTAAATCTTTACTATCAAACATTTAAATTTTGTCCGTAGGTATGGATATAAAACGCTATTATCGTATTGGTAAAGTGATTTTTGTAAGGATTTAGTTACTATTTCACTGACATTTCTCTCACTCAGAATGTTTTGATTTTACTAACTTATATTTCACTGTCTGTTGAAATTAGTGCTCAGAACTCTTGTTAATTTGTTTCCACATTATTTCTGACATCAGTCACTAATGCTGTTTGACCACGCCGGGCATTGCCTAGGCCAAGAGAGAGGTTATCATAAAGTCTTCCAAAGAGAATCAGTTGCCTTTTGGAGTAATTGATTAACTTTATAAAACAACATTTTGTTTGTAATTGATAGTAGATGCTAATGTCTTGGTTTTAGTTGTTGGTTCGATCCCAACTGGTATTGCACTTTGTGCAAAATTACCCCTGGCATGGGCTTATTGACCGAAACATTGCATCTCCTCTTGTAATTATATTGATGTTGAATTGGAAATGCTCACCAAACAGTTATTATTTTCAACATTTAATTAATTGACTTTGACTAATTATTTCTGGTGTTGTGGAAATGATGCATTATAATTGATTACATTAATAAATATTTGCCCTGGAAATGACAACATAATGAGTCAAATCCCTTATATTAAAATAATGGCTTATTTTTAGGGTATTTTAATAAACTTATGCTGGGCAAAATTTTAAAATAAAGGCATTGGGTAAGGTCCTGCTAGGGCACTTTCCCTAAAAATGAATGTACAGTGTATACATATCCATTGACTTAGATTATAAAAAGATCTTCAATCCACCAAAACTTAGATAAGATAGCAAATGTCTACAAGTGTTAATGTAAAGCGTATATGTAAAGAGCTGTTCTGGAATTTAAGTAAATAAATCTAAGTTTCAAAATCATATAACTAAATTGCAGGGTTAGTTTTCTGCCGAGCAGAAAGGTATTTCTGCCATGCCCATGGCAGAAATAGGGTAGAAAGGGGAGCTTTTCCCCAGGGTAGCATTTGCCCAGAGGGGCTTTTGTCCAACTACTTGCATTCATGTGTGAATTTTGTTGTGCCCATGTGTTAGTTATTGTAGCAGCACATTTGTACTTCCAGTGTATCATTACAACATAACATACACACTATGTGCCACATTTGAATGTCATGCATGTAATATTTCCATGCAGTCCATTTACATATATAATGTAAAACTTCAACAGCCGTTTTCTTCATTTTCATTTTTTGATCCCTCCCAGATTCACTGCTCCATAACTTTGCCAATTTTTGTAGCAGTCATAATTTTTGAAACCGTGTAAAGCACCCTACCCAACCTTTATAAGAATGTAAGAAAACAATGTTACAATTTTTTTGACTTATCACTCATTTGGTTAGGGGTCACATATAGACTTATTAGTCCAAAGGACTTCATGGCCACTTGGCCACTTTTTACTCTTTCTCCTATCTCTGCTCTCTCAGTCCATGTGCAGCCTAGTTTTATTACCAGCCTAGAAGTCGGCTGGTAATTATAATTAGTTATCACCTGGTCATCTTGTGGTCAATGGAAAGTTTGGTTTTGAAGCACCTGACCACTGTTGTATCCAACTAACCAGGCTAGCTGCTAGAGCTTGCTATTGTTTCAGTGTTTGGGTGAGTTGATAAGACATGTTTGCTAGCTGTCTGTGTCTTAGTAACTTGTTGGGGCTGGCACCACAAGATGACACTGTAATGGTGTAAGAAGGAAATAGAAATGTTGATATTGATAGCACAGGTAGAAAGTATTTCTGCTGCATGGTTTCTTCCATGAGGACAAAAACATGCCAACCCTGCTCAATTGTTATGCTAGAAACAAGTATCTTGAGCACTGAATTGGATGATGCTTCAAATGAGAGGTAAACAATGGTCTAGTTAATGTAAAAAGGACAAAGTACTTGTATTCTGCACTGCAAATATTATTACAATGAACCTTACAACACAGTCAAAACTAGTTCATATAGTGTGTGTGTGTGTGTGTGTGTGTGTGTGTGTGTGTGTGTGTGTGCGTGCGTGCGTACATGTGTGTGTTAAGAAAACATGTAAATGTAAAATAGTGGTGGTAGGAAGCCCCATGTAACTGCATCCATCTAATAGGCCTGTATTGCTATGACTTTGTCATTGAAGGAGCTACATGAAGATGCGCACGAAGACCGTAGAAACAGAACTTGCTGAATGAGAAATCAGTCAAGCAGCAAGCAGACAGCAAGCAGACGGTTCAAGCTGTGGTATATTTGTCCTTATGTTAAGTCTTTCTTATAATAAGTATTTGCAGAACATTTTTTGTATTTACACATTTTGCTTGGTCAGTCGCCATCTAGTTATGTTTTTATTTAATCACAGTCCATTCCATATATCTGATTTGGTTTATTTAATGTTACTAACTGGTTAGTACCTTCCCTGTATGTTAAATGAGATTTAAATATTATATGTTGTACTACTAACCACTATACAAGTACTTGATCACTAGCACCAAGTAAATACACTGGTTCAAGTTAATTTATCTGGTCCATCTCCAGCCTATAGCCTAGTGTTAGAAATGTCTTAAACAGTTAGATCAGGCATAACACCATAATTGACTACAGTTTTATTAAACAGTATTACTAAATGAAGAAATAATTACTAATGTAGAATGCTGAGGCTTTGGCAAAGGGTGTGGCAGTTGGCCTGATGGGTCAGGCCCAGGCTTCTCACTACCGAGAGTTCGTGACCGCCCGACGGGTGGAAGAGGGCAGCAGTGATTCTTGCTGCAATCCAACCTGCCAGCCCAATAGACTGTACACTGTACTAAGAGAATACAGTAGAACTGTACTAAGAGAGTACAGTAGAACTGTACTAAGAGAGTACAGTAGAACTGTACTAAGAGAGTACAGTAGAACTGTACTAAGAGAGTATAGTAGAACCTCACAATGTAGTTAACCCTGCAAATTGGCACCCTGTCACTGTGTTAATTTTTGATCATTTATCATCAAGCAACTTTTCTCTTTAAGGTGGTTATACTGTACAGTGAAGACTGTGTAATGTGTGCAACTTGGCCTAAAAATTACAAACAGGAGGATAATGTTCCTCAAAGATCTATGCAAGTTACTAATGGAAACTTAGCAAATAAATTGTTGGCAAAGTTATTCATTGCTGAATTGATTAGTGAAAGAATTCATGTTTTGAGAAACAATGTTGAAAGTTTAATGCACAACATTTGTGACCCACCAAAATGAGACACTACTCGAGAAATTCATACGTCAATAATAACTATATTCTCATTACTTCCAGAGATATAGCTATTTTAATGTTAAAAATGCAAAAGTATGGTTTCAAGAAAAACAGTTTTAAAGTTTTCTCTCAGCTGGCTATGGTTTTTACTTTCTTGACTGTGGTTTTAATTGTCGGCTGTGCTTTTTCACTTTGTGGTTTCACACTGACTGCTGGCAGTAGTTTAGAGCATTGTCAGCAATAAAAAAATTGACAGTTGTCACAAAACTAAGTACGAAACACATGTTGGTAAAATGTTTACAATTTTCACATCACAACTAACACATGACAGATTTGTCTATTCACGATGGATACTCAATAACAAATTGTGACAGTGACGGCTCATAACTCGTAATGACCATCAGTAAGAAGTGTCTCATTTTGGAATGGTGGGTTACATTTATGAATTCAGCCAACGCACAGAGAAAATGCATATTTTATAGGTGTTGTTGTTTGGTATAGTTGGTCTTTGGGGTAAGAAAATGATACGTTGAGTGCGCGCATAGGTTAGTTTGTTAGGAGCCAGCAAGTTTGGCTACGAATGTGCTTAAATGTTTCTTTTATGAAGTTGTCGATGTATAGTATATTAATATATTGGCAAAGACTGAAAACAGTTCAATGCAGTCAGTTGAATGTGTTGCTAATAATACCAAATATCGATTGGTTGGTTGGCTGGTTGGTTGGTTGTTTAGCCTAGATGACTTGTGGATTGGATTTGTTAAATTGTACACCACAGAACATGATATTGTACATAATAAACTCAGTTGTTATTGAATAAGAGATGTACGTCTACAGTAGTTTCGAAATTAAGTAGAAAACAGTTTATTTTGTATAACCAATCAGATTCGGAAGTAATGACAGCCACATGTGTTGTTCCACAAGGATCCATGCTAGGTCCAGTTCTGTTCATGTTATATTAAAACAACATTGTTAAAACAATAAATATGTTATTTACAGATGGCACAAATAGGTTTCACTTACACACAAATGTTACTAGGCTTATTGAAGAAGTAAATTCAGAACACAATATGATATCAGCATGGATTCATTGTAACAAAATATCACTTACAATAAATAAAACAAATTTATTATATTTACTCCTGAAACATAAGACGATGATCATGATGTAATTAAAATAAATGTAATTAGTATAATTCAAGTTACTTCAATAACATGTTTAGGAATTTACCTAGAGGAAACCGGTCATTACATATTGTAATTCATTTGTATGTGAACCAGTGGCACCCCTTGTAAGCGTTTTATATACATATATATGTAAATTAAAGCCACTTTTATTACACAATGTGCTGTGCCCTAATGTGTGCAAATAGTTATCCATCAAATAAAGGATAAATAAACATAACATTTTTACATAAGAAGGCAATCAGAATAAGTAGGCCTACTATATTTTTATTTATTAAAGCAAAAAATTAATTGTGTTGATTAATTTACCACCATTTCAAGAAGAAAGTATTTCGTATACACAACAGAATAGCACGACACCGTGGCTGTGCATATAGACAGTGCCGTGCGCCACATATCACGATAGCCTCTATATTAGTTATAGCCTCCATTACAGATCATGAACAACAAAAAGAGGGCTCTAAATCACACGATATGTTTGTGTGCGTGAAAATAATCATGCAAGTTATTCCATTTTATTTTTAATATGTATACGAACAATTATACTGGAAAACATTTCGTATTACTAACGCAAACCACCTTAGTAACAACGCGGAATCCTGGCACGCACCTACTCTGGGCCCGCTACCGTCGCGGGCCGAAAGTAGGCGGTGAATCCTGGCACGGGTGAATCGGGTCCTGTACCACTGAAACTGCTAGGGTAGTATTTTCAACGTAGGTTCAAAACGTTACAGCGACTAAGTTAAGAAAACCGTGGTACGTTCAAAACGTCTGATGAACAACATCAATGGCTAAAAAATGTAACTTTACACGTTACACGATACATCATCAACAGTGCTCAAGACATTTATAAACGCACGCGTTTTCATTTCAATAACATAAGACTGACCTAACAAAATAAAAAATAACACCTTTTGTGTTGCTAAAGCTTTTAAATTAGATAAGGCATAAAATACCTTTTCGTTGTCTTTCAAAGCGAAACACTTTTCTTTCAAGCGGTTAAACATTGCTGTCTTAGAGATTCTCCTGAAAAATAGCTTTGTTATCTCTAAATGATTTCGAAAATTTTAACAGCGTCAGACTGGGTGGTAAATAACTTATATATATAAATAAAAGTGAAGTGTGCAAATAAACCACTGAAGGCGGTCTGTAGGCGGTCCAGAACACCGACAGAGATCGTGTCGGCATCTTCGATATCGTCTTCGCCACAAATTTTATTTGGTGAACTTAAAAATTGAAATGTAAAACGTTGTCTTTATTAGCATTAAATTTGAAGGGCGACAGCTTTATATAGAGACTTTGTTGCTAAACACCTTTTGTCTTCCCTGAACCAGCATGTTTAATGTGTTCAAATTTCCGAAAATGACTGTCAGAACACAAAGCTGAACTCGAATCTCAGTATGTTCCAGCAGAGCGACCGGTCCGCTAATTACATGGAGTAAAAAGTAAAAGTACCACTATATATCTCGTTAGAGCCGCACCTCGGCTCAACCAACAAACACTATTATATTATATATTAGCATATGACAGGTTTTGGATGCTTTTGACAATTTTCAAATCTTAGCGCTGGTCTCGCGGGCCCACTGGAAACCATCCGCGGAATTTGAAGAAAGCTGCTTTAAAACTAGACCACGTGAGCCGTCATGATATATCAAGATGGTGGGCTCAATTTCAAAATGCAATGTATTTCTGCGTGCGTGCATGCGTTCATGTGTGTGTGCTTTTGTAGGTGCGTGCGCGCGCTTCCATGTGCCGAAGTCCCGCTAGAACAGTAGTTCCAAAGTACTAATGTTTACTTCTCAAATGTTTTGCTTATTTAAAAAAAATAGTGTGACTTTCAAATCATAATTTTTCTTTTAGTGTTCTAAATGCTTGTTATGCGGCGTATACGCGCATTACCCAACTACCAGGAACACAGTGACAGTGTTGACTCAGTATGTTTGCATTCTTAAAACATGTCAACCAAGAAATAACAGTTGCATCACTGTGATGAGTGGATACTATCGCGTTTGATTTCTCACCGACGCTTAGCGTAACACGAGTTTACGGGAAGACACATACAGGCCTACAGCTAAATCACGATTGAAACATTTACATAAAAGACTTTCATTCATATTCAAATAGCTTTTTATGTATACAATCCAGAAAGTTGACACTTATGACAAGTCAGTCAAATCATGTTTAGAATGTTGTATTCGGTAAGAAAACATACTTCTATGAAATAGCAATAATTTCGAACTTCAGTTTGTTCTTTTCTTAAGATCTCCTTGATGATAATGTGAATATAATAGGTGATATCATATCACCCTTTTGTGGTCATTTGTCGAACACTCTCCCATACTCCCGCGTTCAGACAAAACAGTATTGCTTTTGTTATAATTGATTTTTATTTTATTTTAGTGTTTTAGCATGATTACGTGTACTACCAAAAAATTCCCCATCCTACGGATGACGGAACAGCCGAGAATGTGTTTTATTCAAATACCCTCAAAAGTCAGGTCGGTAAAAATATATGTGGTGAAGCAAACATTTATATGATAAAGATACATATAATATATATATAAATATATATATATATATACATATATACATATATATATATATGTAAACCATCTTTCCATACTTATCAGATATATATTATTGTCACTGTTTTGTTGTATGTAACGCGAATAATGGCGTTAGCATGGTTTCTCGGCTACGCAATTTCGCCGTTTTAAAATTGTAACTATTTCACTCAAAGCAAATAATTCGAATGAAATAAGTCAGACCATCACCTACAACAAGTGTTGGTCAAACCATCTTGGAAAACATGCCGCCATCACATTCATATGGTGAGTGTCATCTCGCGAACCGTTTATCCCAACTTCTACGTTGTCCACTGTGTCAGCAGCTGTGTCAGCAGCTGCCAACCTACACAGCATTTAGTATCTCCATCTACCAGACAACTGTGTGAAATGTCAGTTTCTTGGTTATCCATCAGTTTCCTGGTTCACAATTGGCGGATTGCGTTAATTCTTCCTTCGACCCATGCAAATAACACTATTGTTGAACGTGTGTGTGTGCGTGTGCGTGTGCGTGTGTGTGTGTGTGTGCTCTTTCTATCTCTGCCAGGCAGTCTGTCCAGACAAACATATTTATTTTCGGGCATATTCCTTAATTGTTGCGCAATAAAATCGGGTGTGACAGTAGGGAAAGTAAAGCAGGTATTTCGGGTGATTTAGGTGGAGTGGATGAAGCTGCTGGTGAAAACCTACTTGCCAAATCTTGACCAATGGATGTAAAATACTTGTTGAATGCATTGACCTTACATTTGGGATCAGTAATTATTTGTCCTTCAACAAGTACACCTATAGGGCTGGATTTGGATTTTCCTGGCAGGAGTTATTTTAAGCATTTCCACATTACTTTTGGCTGTTCCAGAATTGGACTAGTATAGTAGTCCCGCTTTGCAGTCTTAAGATAATTTGAAACGACATTCCTGAAGTGCCTATACATTTACCAGAATATTTTTAATCCTTTAGAATGTGCTTTTTTTTAAATAATATTTCATCTTCATGTCATCTTTAATTTTCCCAGTTAACCATGGAAGAAAGGATTTCATGACTCGTCTAGTAACAAATGGGCAGTGTTTATCACATACATGTGTAAAGAGATTCTAAAATCTCTTGTAAGCCTCATCCACGTCCTCAAACTGTTCAACAGAACTCCAGTCACCCATGTCTAATTCATTACAAAAGTCGTCTTTATCAAATTTTTAAAATTTCTCATTTCCGCTGTTCTATGAGTCTGTGTAGGTGCGTGGGACTTATAAGAGGTGACACAGTAGACAAGATAGTGGTCTGCAATTCCACCAGATATGACCTCATGCATCACTATCTTATCAGGCTCAATAGTAATCACATCAATCAAGGTACGACTTGTGGGTGTTACTCTGGTGGGTTTGTTAACAAGCTCAGTTAACTGATGTGACTTGCATGTATGTGCAGAGTGCTTAGTGTGCGCAATAGCGCAATGGTAAGACCTCCGGACTCTCGACTGAGAGAACGCGGGTTCGAATCCCGTGCGGCGGTGTTGAACCTTGGGCAAGTTCGTTAACTCTACATTGCTTCGGTTCACTCAGCTGTATGAATGAGTACCTGGCTATAGACAGTGGTGGATATATGTGTACAACAAGTCTTCGCGCATTAAATGCAGCGTGGCCGGATGCTTCCCAGAGAAGTCGAGATGATGTTCGATTGAACAGGTCTGCCAGGGAGTAAAGTGTAAAGCGCTTTGAGCAGTCCTAAGGACTGGATACTGCGCTATAAGAACTTACCTTTATTATAAGAACTTACCTTTTTAATAAATCACAGTTAAGATCCCCATTGATGATGAACTCCGGTTTAGTATAGCTAAAGTTATTTAGTACCTGATCCATTTTATCAAACCAGTTAATCTTTTCATTTGGAGGTCTGTAAATGCTTGAAATAATAATCTTATGTTTGTTTTTGAATGTGTCTATTCCACAAATGCCTTCCATATCTTGTGGTATGAAGTCTGGTTTTTCTACAAAGTTTACCTTGTCACAAATATAATAATATAATATCAATAATGTCAAAAGGCTTTCGTTGAAAAAGATGTCTCATTTCATCTATCAGTTCCTCGACATCAATACCGTTTACATTTAATATGAGCAAATCATAGACCAGCGACAGTCTAGTGTTGTTTGTAAATCTCCACCTATGACAATATTTGAGAATCTATCGCCGCCATTAAATACATCACATTCTATGTTATTTATGTCATTGTTGTAATTTTCCTCCCATTCACACTTTGGACACATAAAGGGAATATCATACGTTTCAAATGCTCAAAGTTCCTGTTGGTTAACATTAACACAGCCGGGATGCAACCAAACATCACAAGTTATGATGGCCGAGAAGGGCCATCGCGTTTTTGTGTGGCAACCTGCAGCGCCATGGGGCGATGACGCGATGCGATGGGCGATGCGATGAGCGATGCGATGGGCGATGCGATGGACGATGCGATGGGCGATGCGATACGCGATGCGATGCGCAATGCGATGCGCGATGCGATGCGCGATGCGATGGTATAAATTATAAAGATGCCGTAATGAGCATGCGTACGTCGAAAACGAGACTTAGGCAGCCATTTGTATTTTATTAAACGCATTCCTTTTTGTGTTCAGAGCATGTGATGATGGCTGATGAAGCTGACTGTACGTATACGGTTACATATATATATATTTGGTTTGCGCACATAATTTGTTGTGTTCGTACTTCTATATGTTGTGACGAAAGTCTGGGGCAAACATATTTCATAACATGACATATATGTACTTCTTCTACCGCTAAAATTGCAGTTTTTAAATTGTATCCGTCTGGATATCCTTGGTAGAAAATATACAACTTATTTTGTATACATGGGAAGAGACGACATTTTTTCAACTTTCGCTTATTGCAAATGCCGTTCGTTTGTGTCCAAGTTTATGTTTCAATTATTATAAATAGCTACAATATTCGAAGTCGGTTTAACAAGAAGCAGGTACATTAAATCATCGAAAAAACTGAATTTAGTCGTCATTTGCGTCACATGTTTTTTTTTGTCTACAGTTTAATTGTTTCTTTTTAGTTAAGTGAATCGGATAGCTGGGGCACAGTTTACCAAACCGTAGATACGCTACAGTGTAACTGCCTGTCAATCGCAGCGATTTACGATGCTGTACAATATAGCATGCGGCACGAAGTGGTGTAATTCCATGGTGCACGTAAACTAATTTAATAAAAAGAAGAAGAAGAAGAAACAGATTGTGTAATTGAAGAAAAGAAATCAGCAACACAAATCACAGCAATACTATTGAATGCAATAATGAATGTTAGTTATATAAGTCACTAACATTATTTACTCACAAAAATGTCTTGACATTTAGACGTTGCAAGTGCATATATACAATCCACTGTTGTTGTTATATAGTTCTATAGCTTAACACCTCGACGTCTAATGGTTTTATATAATACGTTGGTTTTAGAAATCGGTACATGCAGTAGATCCACATGGCGTGTCCTATAATTATTGGTTAACGATTTGCCGTTAAATACCGGAAGGAAAATTGGTTTCTCATTCTACCATGTGCAACGGCCAACACATTTTCTTTAGACGACCAATTTGTAATTAAACAGACTGAAACGATCACAAACAATTGCCAAGAAAGCTCATGTTAAATGTATGATTATTTTTAAAATATTTTTAAAATCGTATTGTCAACGCGGATTTGAAATACCGCATGAAAATGTCTGTATTGTTATCTGTGTCATGTTTACGAGTTAAAGTTCGCCACTTATGACATGTATTGCGTTTCAGCAGTGACGCGTGGTGCAAGTCCCTGGAAGACTAGCTCAGTGGTTACGCCGCTACAGCCTCAATCACGGGGTTTCCTGCACATCCTCTTCATGTGTCTGATGTCTTCCTTGTCGACTTCGACTTTGTAGTTTACAGTAGATATAGCGTTGTACACAAGCTAGTAAATTGTTATAACATACATTGTATAACAGTACAAATGTTTCAACCAAACTTAGGGATGACAACAACTATATTATCAATATCAATGTTTGTGTTTAAAAACATTCCTTAAATCGATGCTGTCTGTAGAAAAATAGCCTTGTCTAAAACTAAACAGAGGTTGTTTGCCAAAAAAATATTATAGTATCCTATGTTTAATAAGGTGAAGCTAATTTTCTACTTTACTGTTCATTTGTAAATATAATTTTCTCACCGTATACTAATTGTACATAATGTACTCTCACTCATATGTTGCATGTTTTAATAACATAGACTATATTCACTTTATTTTACATACTGTAATGATGTACATACATCGGTTTGCTTAATGGTACTACTGTGATTCAGAGAAAAGGTTCCTATCGCTCCACTAGGGATCTCTGGGATGAATACAATTATTAAATATGTACGTCAAATATGCACGGTAAACTTGAAATGCCTTATACGTATGTGTGCACATTGCATAGCATTAATGTACATTAATTTAAATGCTACGTTACCATAAATCTCTGGCAAGAAATACAGCAGGTCTGGTTTTCCTCGGATGACCGTATCGCTTGTCCGTCTTACGCTCGTTCGTTTTTTAATAAGTGCCAACTATACTCTGTGTTAATGATTTCTCTTATAACGTGCGGTGCAAACAAATTTAACGAATATGCACAAAGAAGCACGGTGTTTCAGAAGTGTGTACAATATATTACTTATTGTACGTTAATGTAATCGTCGATTGAAATGATTCCTTGAGACTCGTAGTATTTCATCGTTCAGTTTTCTAAGAAAGATAATTCTGATATACATCATGTTTTCACTGTAATTGTAATTTCACTGTAATTGTTGTATATATATATGTGTGTGTGTGTGTGTTTACGAAAGCAAAACGTGTGATGCTAATTACTATGACCATGCATACCGCTGATACCGTACATACTTATGTGATAATGTAATTTCTCCGTATTTACAATGAATAAATAATGTAAACCAATACTCATTCAATATTTTTATTATTTTATTGTTGAGGTGTATACTCCTGGTTTCTATGGGAACTTCCATAGACAACAACAACATGTCTTGCAACATATCATCAAGGTGGTCCCATCTGAACGATTGTCCTCCAAAAACACATTCGCCTTTCCTCGTCCCATTCTGATACACCTTAACAGCTATGTTACAGGCTGTAACAAAACTGAATTTGTTAGACTAGAGAGCAATGTCGTTTTCTATATGATTCAGCACAAACGAGTATATCAAAATTGTAATTTACACCTGGAAGTGCCGATGCACTAAAGTGGGGGTTAAGTAGCACTTTCGGTTAATTGTATCTCTTTTCTGGCAAGTGGATTACATGATGTGTCAAAGTCGGTGCGTCTGTGGAGACAATAATCCCTGGGTCAGGAGCTATGATTAGAACAGCACCACCTCCCAAAATCGCAGCAGTGGACTAGAATGATGCTACTTATTTACATCGTCTGGTCGTAGTTGCGCCTGTGGTTAATTGTCTTTGATATGACTAGTCGACACAATTGTTTCTGAACAAGCATAAGCATGAGGCAACTAAGATGGGCAGGGCTTGTAGAGAAAATGGGAGAAGAACGGATGGCAAAGAGAGCAGATGCACAGAGACTGGAAGGGAAAAGGAGGCGAGGAAGAACTAGACTGCGATGGGAAGACTATGGAAAAAGAGATTTTGAAGGATTGGGAGAAGGGTGGAAAACGAGAGCGAACGATCTGGTGGAGAGAGCTGTGCAGGACCAGCGAGATGAATATTAAAAAAAATCAGACATCGGAATCGAGGCCAGTTTCACTCCTGACAGACATGAATATATGAGGAGTTCAAATTCATGTTTGTGGAGAGCCTCAATGTAGATATTTGGGAGGTTTTTGAAGAGCCTGAAGATGGAGTTATTTTGGCGAGCCTCAATGGGTGTGCAAATTGTGATGTTGGAGAGCCTTAATGTGGCTGCTTTGGCGAGCCTCAAGAGGGGGAGTGCAAATCGAGGTTTTGGAGAGCCTCAACCCACCAAATATCCACCATGTTCCGACGCCAGTGTTTTGGGTTTGGCGTTGTTGTCTGGGCTTGAACAAATTCGTGACCTTAGGCAACACTGGATGCCTTTTATGTTCAACGCATGTGTCCATGGTTGATGACTTTGAGTATGCGTATACGGTTACACATCTAGTTATTGTGCACAACAGATTATGTGATTGTACTTCTAAATATTAAGATAGAAGCCTAATGCGATTGAGTTTAGACTAAGATAAATGGGGGCATGCGGGCAATCACTTTAAAGAATGTAATCTAGGTTCTCTCACCAAAACCGGAGACCAAAAATGAATTATTTCATAGCATGAGGTGTGTACCTCTTCTAACACTCCCCATTTCATTTTTGAATGGTTTCATCTGAATATCCTTGATCGAAAATATAAACAATAATTTATGTACATCCACACATGAAAAACAGGGATGTTGATGGCATTTTTTAGTTGAAGATTAACCGTGGGCTTTGAAGTATACATTTCTTGAATATTTATTCATTAATGACATGATATATTTTCATAGGTGTACATATCATGTTCATTATGTCTTACATAAATATAACAATATATATATATATATATACATATATTTATAAACTATAATCAGTTAGACCCTACTAAACTTTAGTGTCTTTAGTTTATAATAAAATATCTAAATCGTAAACTAAAATAGTATTGTCCCTAATTATTTTACCAAACATACATATAAAATGCACAAACGATGTAGCGAATCGTTGTTCCTATAGTGTAGTTTCATTTTTGCTAAGGGATCATCTCGGAACATCGATGTCCGATATCAAGCGAAATTATTTTTGTTGTGGGGACGGGAGTCTGAGACAGTTTCATCTGGCGTCGGACATCGACCGACACTCTTAATTATACTGGTATCATCATATTAATATAAAAAAAAATCGTCTGAGGTGGGTGGGGGGGCTGAGGCAAGATGAAAGTAATTTCGTTTGATATTGGACATCGACGTTCTGAGATGACCCCTAAGTGAATCGAATTGTAGACGGACCGCGCGCACCGTGCACCTCCTAGTAGACCTACTACAAGTTAACTTCCTGTCAATTTCGGCTGTTTATTACAATAGCGCTGGTAGCCTGATTTGAGCGGGCCTATTTATTGACACCGCGTTATTTGTACTTGTATTTCGGCGCAACGCTGCTTTTATGTGCTACTACGGAACCCAGATTAAGTCATCACTGCATTTGTATCGAAGATCGTCTCACGGAATATGTGTCAGTTTTTTCCAGACATGGAAGTATTGGAGACCGAGGAGTAAATCAAGAAGCATAAATTATGAAAAGTTTATATTTTAATTTATATAAGGCATAAATAACATGTTTGCATTCTGAACAGATATTATTAATTAATAAATATATAGGCTTCAAAACTGTTGGTTAATGTTAAACTGAGAAATACCTTAACCATCCCTGGTTCATCGTGTCTGCAGGCACACAAAGTAGTGTTTATATTTGCGATCAGGGATACCCAGATGGAAACAATAATTATTTAACAAATAAAATGTTGAATAGGTACATATTTCATGTTATAAAGTAACCTATTTCAGTCCCTAGTCTAGTTTTTGCGAAGAGGCACCCGTTTTTGTTTGGCTAAATTAAATCCCAGTAGATGTCCGAGACAATATTTAGAAGTACAATCACATAATCTGTTGTGCACAATAACTAGATGTGTAACCGTATGCGTACAGTCAGCATCATCAGCCATCATCACATGCTCTGAACACAAAAATAAATGTGTTTAATACAAATAAATAAAAATGGCTGCCTAAGTCTCGTTTTCGGCGTACGCATGCTCATTGCGGCACCTTTATAATGTATACCATCGCATCGCGCATCGCATCGCGTATCGCATCGCGTATCGCATCGCGTATCGCATCGCGCATCGCGTATCGCACCGCGCATCGCATCGCGCATCGCATCGCGTATCGCATCGCGCATCGTCCATCGCATCGCGCATCGTCCATCGCATCGCGCATCGCATCGTCCATCGCATCGCGCATCGCTAATAGCATCGCCCATCGCATCGCGCATCGCGTCATCGCCCCATGGCTCTGCAGGTTGCCACACAAAAACGCGATGGCCCTTCTCGGCCATCATAACAAGTGTCACATTGTAGACCATGTTGTGAGTCCACTGTCTTGCTGCAAACATGGAAGCCATTCTCTGGGTTGAGCTGAATGTCTCCTGCTTTTAATATCTTATAGTCCACGTAGGATGTGTAAGATGTTTGTTCTTGGCTTGGGTTTGTTATTGCTGTTTCATCCCGAGTGACCCCCTTGGCGTCATTCGTCGGTGTGGCGGTGTTCGTTGCTGGGGTAATTGAACCACTGGGCCTTTGACTTGTTTGTCATAAAGGCTCATAAAAGCTTAACTATTACACTGTGATTTGTTCCGTTTCTGTTGTTCTTTTTTGTTCAAATTATAATTGTTTTGCACAAATGCCTGATGTGTCCGAATACGGTCAGTACAACATTATTTTATTAATTATAATTTACTAATATTATTTTAATTCGATTTCAAAAGGAGAATATTTGTCCACAGAGACCTTGATTTCATTAGATGTCAATCATGATGCATACTAAACAAATACAGCATTTGTATTTTATTTGATCCACTGTTGAACATGTGTGTCATATTGTGTCTTTTTATTAAATAAGCTGCGGCCACACACGATTACTTATCGTTGATAGGAATTATACATGTGTCATGTGTGTGTTGTGTGTGCTCGTGTGTATGCGTTTTCGCGCGTGCTCATGTGTGTGAGAGAGCGTGCGTGCATGTGTGTGTATTAGGGCAAGTAGCCTTTGTGATTTCAGTAGATTGACTATTTATTTTAGATGAGTTCATCGAGGTTCAGAAAAATCTATCTCAAATATGACTATAACTGAATCAAAGGTTGACAACAACGAAACCGAGAAGCTTAAACGCAAATCTCACTGCCATAGAAAGGGGCCTACAGTAATAACACGATATGTGTAAAGGTATGTAAACGGCATAGATAAACTGTACTTCATTTATTTCATCAATCCTGAAATCAATTCGCCTCACTAAGTCACCACATATGAAGACGCACTGAAAACATAGTTCCACTCCGACTCGTCCATTTCATGGTCGACCTATCTCCGGACACCGCGCTGCTGGTCACTTCAGTCCATACTTGGCTACATTCTCCTTCGCAGCCGCGATATATTGGGCAGCTGCATCGGCTTGGCTCAGACCTACGAAGAAATAATAAAAGTTAACGAATTACCAAAACTTGTTGGCAAGTCAGACACTTGTCAGTCAAGTCTCAAGTCAATGAAGTCCGTGTCCAAGTCATGTCACGAGTCGTCTCCCTGAATTTTAATTCGTCTCGAATCAAGCCGTTTTAAAACACACTGTGGACACAAAATATATAACGTTACCTTTGAAGGCCACCCAGGCGTCATATTTGCCCTGCCCCAACGCGTCGGCAGACGTCGGTCGATCTACAAACAATGATTGACGTTGACATTTCATGATCGAAAAGGATATTGCACGATGGATATAAATGTCATTACGTTTTATGATGAACGTGTCTGCTCATCTTACACAAACATACGTAGGCCTACTACAATATACATGTATGTGTCATTCACGTTATCCATGAGATTCGGCATCGGCAAGGTCGAAAGCATTATATTTTCTTTTCATCCCGTTTCCTCGCTGTCTATGACTCACAACCGTGCAGCTGTAACACCGCAACTGGGAACACTGGCATATTTAATATCCTGTTCTCAAACGCAGCATATCTCTGCGGGTCTCCATCAAGCTAAATAATCAATAATAACTAACCGCCATATTTGATGTTTTCTACTCAACATTCACCAAGCAGGCGACACAAACCTGTCTTCTGGAAGTGCAGCAAAAAGCCTGTCGTATCGTCTCCATTTGTAAGCTTTAGAAAAATTATTAGCAAAATATCAAATGATATGTTATATTTTTAACAGGTTATAGCTAATTCCAGTTGACAGAGCGAGAAGTTCCATACGCACCTCGGTCGCAGTCTCCGACAGTCGCCTGTTTGTAGAGTCCATACATCTTGGCGTAGTCTTCATTCGCAGGCGTTTTGTCGAGGTTTCGTACGTCCGCGGCGGCCTTCTTGAATTCCTGAAATGGATATCAGTGCACCGTTATCATATGTGACCCGCCCCAGCGAACCGGGCAGAAATGTAAACATTATAATCTCAACTTTCAATGTCTGGTTTATTTTCCGACAAGTAATCCAAAACAATTAAATACATGCATTTGCTAACCCATAATAATAAACTACAAACAATATGAACCAAAATGATCTCGTTTCATACCACGTTGCTTTTTATACATTTCTATAAATGTTATCAACATATACAATGCTACTGAAGATATTTCAAGAAATGATTAAAGCTCGTGATCTGTGGAATCTAAAAAGATATAAAAATCCATTTCACAGTTAATTTGCGACTTAATACACACTTTCAAGGCACGTATTTAATTCAGGCAACATTACATTTATATACGCAGCATACTTAATGGTAAAGCTGAAATATAATCATTTGCAGACAAATAATTATCCTAATGTAGTTTAATGTGTGTATAACACCATTATGAATATTAGCAAAATCCCATCCTTCGGATGGCGCTACAACCGACATACCTTATGCAAGAGTTTGTCCAGGTTTTTTTTTAACGGTTTTGTTTTTCATATTACGTACGACGATATTGGGAAACACCAATATATGATGCAGCTATTTTCTGGCGAGCATAAATCGGATATGCGGTTTTCATAAAACTCTAAATATATCTTTTGCGCATGGAATCAACGTTTTGGATCAGGACCAGTTATCTCAAGAAATGGCGTCTTTACAACTTGTTAGAGAATTAGTTTGTAGTGAAATATTTATGAATTTAGAAAAAGGAATCATTTCGCGGCAAACGGATACCAGCTGTATGGCAAATGGAAACGGACTTCCTTTTGCTACCAGTTACATCTAACTAATGATTTTAATGTGGTATCCAGCAAAATATCTAATAAAAAGGCCACGTAAACTAGAAGGTAGAAGAGATCGATCGGTATGCACTCTCAGAGAAAACGGTTTCCCGCTGTATTCTCTCGCGTGTTTTGTAGGACGTAAACTTAGTGCACGTAAAATGGTAAGATAACCACTAATACGCTAGCTCGATCATAGTTTGATAACTTAACAACTGTACGAACGCGGATTTACGTAACTTGGAATTATCACACAGTCTAGAAGATATGTGTCATTTACTGGCAAGTAATTTACTTGAACGCAACACAACCTTTTTTCACCGCATGTTTACAAGCGAGACATAAGTCTGATTTGAACAACTAAATGACATTGGACACACTGGTAATGCACGACTAATAATTAAGTACCTTTCCAGAATTACATTCATTCTCTATAAGAACCTTGGCCAATAAAACGTTTTATTTGTGTCATAAGACGTTATTATGCTGTTCCAATTAATGGGATAATTACGTCATTACCGCACACGTACTCCCTGTTTATTAACATCAAGTCCCTAGAGAGTCGAAATTTAAGGAAATGAAACGTGTTTGATTCACTCGCATCATTTGGTGTGAATACGCCAGAATGATGAATAAAGTAGGCCAACACAACAGCACTCGACATCTCCAAAAGAGAGGCAGCAATTCACAATCTGTGCTTGTCCACATCACAAAGACTGTGTGATAATTAATGCATCGCTCGACTCCCTAGGCACACGTTGTCAAAGAGCATAGGTAAACACGTCGTCTCGGTGGTGATTGCAACGCGACACCACAACGAAAGCCATGAAACGATTAGTCGACATTCTTAAGAGTTCGCTCAGCAATTACAGCAGGCAATGTATAGGTCTGGTGTAAATTATCACCTCGCGTTGCACAATGCGAACAATAACAGTAGACAGGTAGTTGACTTTTGACTCGGTCATAGCCACAATAATTGGAAAAGCATCGTCGTGTTTACTAAGTCTGGCTAGTTATTCTATTGCTCCTTAAAACACACCCTCACTACCCTGGCCGAATTCAGCAACATTGTCTATGCTTTAGGTGTTCCGATTATTAGACCTGTTGTATAAAAATCGCATGCTAAGGAAATTGACGTCTTCGAGATAACCTTTTCCGCTAAAGAATATGAGTTAGAATTTAAACTTGGTCGATTCAAATATGAAGTAATATGAAAGTCTCAGCAGAGTTAATGTTATTGTTAATTGTATGCATTTGCTTTACCAGATAAATATGTGTGGCTACATTTCTTCTGATATAATCATTAGCACAGTGATGGAATTTAATTTCGGAATCTATGTTGGATAAATTGCCGACTTAATGTCGTTGGTCGCTTCAAGTAAATATAATAATTCAGTGCACATTACATAATAACCCTACTGTAACAACAATTGATACCCCCTCCCCTCTCTCTCTCTCTCTCTCTCTCTCTCTCTCTCTCTCTCTCTCTCTCTCTCTCTCTCTCTCTCTCTCTCTCTCTCTCTCTCTCTCTCTTTCTCTCTCTCTCTATATCTATCTATCTATCTCTCTCTCTCTATATATATATATACACGCCTTTCTCGATCATAGGATCTTTGATCCTCGATATATATATATACATATTTGACGTGTCGATTGTGGGCCTGTAGCCATAACATCTTCACTCAAAACAACTTTGTTTCATCGAAGAAAAAGGACAACGATCACAGCAACGAGCACATCGCCTTTGTGAATGACGTCACATCGACGGTAACTGGTCCTGACTAGTTCTACTGGACTCTGTGGGAAATGCGACGTGTGGCAATGACAGAGCTGTGTGTGTCTTTTGTTTGTACTAATAGCAGAGTCGGTGACAGCATAATAAAACTCCTAATTAGAAAAAAAACGACGCAATGACTGCTCTACACTTCCTATCACCACCGCAATAAAGACGCGCGTCGGTGAAACAAAGGGGGCCCTCTGGGAATATATTGTATTCCAAAATATTAATACACATCGAAATGGGGGTGCATTTTGTGGATGTCTACCTAGGTCTCATACACCAAGCAAACATGTGTGCGATGATAGCATAATATTCACATAATCGACATTTAAGTACAGAGACTATTTTGATGGTAGTTAAACTATGGTGTTTTCGCTGCAATTATTACCATCCGTCTGATACATTTTAATAATGTTATTGCTACAACTGAAAGAAGCTTAGTGGCGATGTGGTCTTTGCAATATTCAACGAGTGACCCTTTAGAAAGGGTAGGCTTATATTAAATAAATGATCTGGTCACTATCTAATGAGCTTCAGTAGATTAAGTCGTAAACAACTGATTAGCACATCAACAAACATGACAAAACGTGCACGAGCTGCATCAACTAAATAAACAAATACAGCATGCGGCAAAGGGTGTTCGAAAATGGGTTTGCTATGTTAAATGAGGTTGTTATTGCCCTAAACTATGTGCATTGGGATGTGGACCGAAGTCACTTACGTCCCAGGTTGAACCGATGTTTATGTGAATTTGTAAAATGGTATAAATTACTTGACCTAGATTAGCGTGTTAGTCATTTCGGCCGTCGCCGCCACGACAATTTCGGCAGCCGATCAGTGGCGTATTTATTTGGATTTGGATGTGTTGGATCAATACCGCTTCTACAATATTTAGAACATGTCTTTGTTACGTCACTATTGGTTAGCAAAGGCAACTAATGGGCAACAATGCTTGGTTTCACCTTGCTCCTCCTCTGAGACCATAGATATGTCACTGCTGCCAATATAACAATTCTGGTCGCACCGCTTTGTTATCTGGATGACTGGAGTAAGAGTGTACTTTATTGTGTATAAACCTTCATGTTTTCGACTGGCTAAGTCATGCGTTAGTATCTTAGCAACGTGGACTAGACAACAGCATATTTACTATGTATACGTCATGAAAGGTCAATCAACAATTTTACCATTAACAATAATGCTGTTCCAATGCATAACAAACGAACAAGATTTCCATTGAAATGTTTGATAATACTAGTGATCGAAAGAACATGATGGACAAATCAAGAACACGTATGAGGAGCTGGCAAGCCAGAGCCAGCAGACTGGACATGGCACAGGTAACAATGCAGCAATGTACATGATATTTCAAAAATTATATAAATTTGTATATTTATATCTCCTTTATCATGAGAGTCTGTTTTACCTGCTTTTGATTATATATTTGACGTTTACAATATATATATATATATATATAACCCAAATGGAAGGATATTCAATGCTCCGTCCTGGCCACGCAATTTATAATAGGCCTACACATATGCATGTACAGTAAATATTAAATACCACTAAATCTGCTTAGATCACGTTAACTTTATGACGTCAATTGATTATACAAGTCTTTACCATGTCCATGGTTTTGCGTCTACTACGGTGATCATATTTTCTATGTTACGTACCTCGCTGTCTGCCATGTCTTTAGTTGGGTGTGGCTGTCCGTCGGAGACTGGAGAACAAAATAGGTATGTGATTCGTCCGAGTAATTCTTGAGTGAGTGGTCAGGAGTGCATGTGTGGCTGGTTATGTACAGGTACAATTCTTCACTGCTACGCTACGTTGTTGCCAACCGGTCATCATCATTAGCGTTTATTGATCGAGGTCAACCTAACAACCACGTGACGAATCGACGGGAGAACTTATTAACTGCTTCTGGAGGATATTAATGGCGTGAATGATTCTGTTGACTGTAGTATTGCGTCCACTAGCTGACTGACTTGTGTATCAGTAGACACTGTATTCTGCTAGTCTTTGTTCGTGGCGTTGCAGGTGCCGTAGGGCAAGTTTAGTGAGTTAGTTGTTAGTGCAATGGGCAGTGTTTAGACTGGTTAACTAGCTGGTATGTCAATGGAAGCAGCTGTCTCTGTTCATGGTAGGCTATTAGACTATTCCGGATCTCTACTTAGAACACCGTTGACACGAATGTGTGTACGAATGCTAGCGTAATGGAGCATCATAAATATATGGCGAGGCAATATATATGCAATATTAAAATATAGGTTTTTAGATGACGGCCAAGTGAAATTACTCTTCCTACTGACATAACGCTGATAGCGAATGAGTTCCACAGCGTAGGTGCGGAAACCGAGAAAGCTCGCGTTTCAGCGTTCCTTTTAACTATAAGAGCAAAATGTAGGTTTGAACCGGCCGACCGAAGTTGGTTGGGATTTCCTGCAGGGATAAGCACGATAACTGACGTAGCAGGGAAACACACCAAGAACGTGAATCTCATCGAAGTGAGCTCTGTGGTGAATTTGTTCTAACAGGAATACTCTGACGATGTTGCAAATCTTGGTGAACACTTAAAGAAATGGCTGAACACGGGCGATGGAAAAAGCCGTGCGACGGTGTGGTTAGTGTCATTGAGAGCTAGAGGAAACTGCGGTGAAGAAAGGAGCCATATCTTCGGGCAAAGAAACATTCTGCAACCACTTTGTTAAAACGGAGATCAAGACGAAGGTTGTCAGTTCATCCTCCAGCTCAGAAAAACCCAGCTGTGGCATCATCAATTCATGGCACCCCCTTCACCGGTCTCATGACCGCATAAGCTACGGACATAAGTTGAGGCTAACTGTACATGCGAACAGATCTTGCTTGTCGGAATGTTGCTATGCACATCATAATGTTCAAGGTTCATGCCACTACTGTTGGCACAGCATCTATGCTGACACATCCACAAATAACAAAACTATTACATAACTACAACTGATGTACCATAAAACGATATCACTTATGATCCTGCAACTGTTCACGCCACATACGAAAGATGATCAAATACGCAAAAAAGTGATGTATAGAAACGATGACTTCCTTGCTGTCAAACATGATAACAAATGGTACGTAGGGAAGGCAAAAGACACACGGTTTCGCATTCACACATTTTTTCTATGAAATACACTAGAGGTCATAAAGAATAGTGTTACGGGGAACCCCGATAATTAAAACAAAAACAAATATATTAACAGGTTTCGTGAGGTAAAATAATATATGGAGGTATGATAATATATATATATATATATATGTATATATATATATACCCATATATATATATATATATATGTATACACACACACATATATACATATGTATATTATATATGTATATATATATTTATTTATATGTTTATATGTATACATATATAATATATATATATATTATATATATGTATACATATAAACATATAAATAAATATATATACATATATAATATACATATGTATATATATATGCGTGTGTGTATATATGTGTGTGTATATATATATACATATATATATATATATATATATAATGTATATATATATATCGTAGCAATAAAATCAAGCCAAATGGAAGTAATGTGTTTTTCGGGTTAACCACAATTACTATCATACAGACAAGTAGTACACATTACGCAAACGATATATACAGAACACGTTTTCAAATTAATTATTTGCATAACTTTAGAAGGTTTAATTAAAAATAAAAATTATGTTTAATTAACTAATTTGCAATAGAGTATTGCGGGTATTTGCGCTTACTAAATTTTGAACATTACAGTATGCAGTATTCCGATTGTTGCGCCAATCCTGCCACGAATACGTCATATGTTCACTCTGTAACCGCCTGCCGAGTGCGTTATGTCCAATCAGTAAGTGAACAAAACAGTGGAGACCAGTGCTTTATCGAACCTCTCTAGCCTATATCAATTTTAGCATTTGACATAGAAAAGGGGCAACAGAAGATTTCCAAACGAGGTCTTAAAGAATAGTGTTACTGAGAACCCCAATAATTAAAACAAAAACAAATATATTAACATTCGTCATAACATACGTATGAATTACGATACGTTTTCAACATATTTGGCATCTAGCAATCTAATAGAAATATACTAAAACACACCGGAATAACGACTTTTTATAAATCGAGATAAATTGATGTAATTCTCATTACGAAACCACTGATAATGCTCAAATATTGGATATATATAGCTGTATATATATATATATATATGTCACACGCACACGCACGCACACGCACACGCACGCACGCACGCACGCACTCACACATATAATATTGATCGCTAAGCGGGTACTATCAGGTCAGGCCGCACGAGAGATGTAGGTGTTTACCATCAAGGTTGTTCCTAGCACGTTTCTGCAGGGATAAGCATGAGAACTGACGTAGCACCGACCGAAAGGCTGGCGCGTGCGACCGATGATACAACTGGCTTTGGCAGGTCAGTGAGAGGAGTTTGTACTCTGACATGCTCAATCCCGGTCCAAATGCTGTGCCGCGTAACATCGGACAATGGCAGTTTCCAAACGTCGCAGAGGTGTTTTTTATGTGTAAAGACCACCCACTACATCTACTGGGCGTAAATTTTCTGATGCAAATACCGAGTAACTAGCCAACGGTTGACGAAGCTTGGAGAAACTTGGAGTCGCCTTATTATTTTGATAGGTGCGCTGTTCTTGTGACTTAGTAGTAGACGTAGTAGTTTTAATAGTGACAGTATTATTATGATAATTATTGTTATTATAATAATAATTATTATTAGTAGTAATAGCAGCAGCAATAGTAGTAGTAGTAGTTGTTGTTGTTGTAGCGGCAGCGGCAGCAACAGCAGCGGCATCAGTAGCAATAGCAGTAATAGTAGTAGTAGTAGTAGTGGTAGTAGTAGTAGTAGCTGTTGTAATGGTAGTAGCTGTAGTAATAATAGTAGAAGTAGTAGTGGTTCGTAATCATAGTAGTAGCAGGATTTAGTAACATTAAGAACATCAATAGCTGCTGTTGTTTTGCTTTTGTTGCTGTTATTATTGTTGGACGTAAAGTTGCTGGTGTTGACAATATTTTTTGTATTTTTTCGACACACACACACACACACACACACACACACACACACACACACACACACACACACACACACACACACACACACACACACACACACACACACACAAACACACACACACACACACACAAACACACACACACACACCCACACACACACACGCACACACACACATATATGTCACACAGACACGCATACACGCACGCACGCACGCACGCACGCACGCACACACACACACACACACACACACACACACACACACACACACACACACACACACACACACACACACACACATGTATATATATATTGATCGCTAAGCCGGTACTACCAGGTCAGGCCGCACGAGAGATGTAGATGTTTACCGTCAAGGTTGTTCATAGCACGTTTCTGCAGGGAAGACACCGATCGAAGGGCTGTCGCGTGCGACCGATGACACAGACGGCTTTGGCAGGTCAATGAGAGGAGTTTGTACTCTGACATGCTCCGTCCCGGCCCACATGCTGTGCCGCGTAACATCGGACAATGGCATTTTCTAAACGTCGCAGAGGTGTGTTTATGTGTAAAGATCACCCACTACATCCACGTAAACTTTTGGATGCAAACATTGAGTAATTAGCCAACAGGTG
>CM034541.1:29232344-29367344 GCA_020002185.1 Paraescarpia echinospica
TTCTGATCTCCACTATAGTTTTTATGGGCATTAGTATCATATGTCCCACTCGACAGGTGGCGCCACTGTATAAATGTATTCCCGCAATGACGCGATGGTTGTCAAACGGTCACCCACCTACATGTGACTAAATTAAATTAGATTTAATTAAGTCTATTCGGAAGATTTTGTGTAATTATCAGATAAGTTTAGTAAGTTGTTCCTTCTCAAACAATATATATATATATATATATATATATTATTTAATTACGTAGTATGCCACCGTGTGTTTTATGAATAACTTGTTTCATATCATTTGATCTGTAATGATATCACGTTCGCACGTACGTAGGCACACACCAACATACACTAATTTTAAACATTATATTTTCATCAAATTGTATTGATTAATGCCGTGTTCACACCGGTTGTTTAAACCGGTTTAATTATGTGGGAACGCAGCATAAGGTTGCTCACACAATTTATATTTCACAAACATAATTATGGTATCTTGAGAAAATAGATGTAATTGAATCGAGTGTATGTAACCGCGAATGTTTCTAACCAACAAACATTAATTTTAAACATCAAGCTTTCAACCATTTACTTGTTTAATGCCGTATAAGGTTGCTCACACAATCTATGTTTTGCAAAACATATGGTATCTTCAAAAAATAGATGTAATTGATTCGAGAGCATATAACCGCGAGTGTGTCTACCCGTGAGACTATCTAAGAGTGAATGTGTCTAACCGTGCACACGTATAACGGTGAGTCCGTGTTTTACAGCATCTTCCAGAAAAATCCAGCAGCCAAGGAATTGTTTACCCGGGTCAACGTCGCTGACGTCAACAGCCCCGAGTTCCAGGCTCACGTCGTGCGAGTCATCAACGGTCTTGACATCCTCATCAACTTCCTCGATGACCTTCCCTCGCTCGAGGCCGCAGCCGGACATCTGGCTGACCAGCATGCCGTGAGGGCCGGCGTCACTAAGGCCGCCTTTCAGGTATTTACGTCGTCTCAATCACTAGCTTTATAAACACATTTCATTAATCCAACAATTGAGTTTTGGATGAGTCTGTGGGTAATGGACCCATTGTAATGATCACATACAATTTGAAAGATATGTTTTGAGAGTATTTATTTCTTGGTTGGAAATTTGCTGCACTTACCATTCCAGTTATCTCATTGGCAATGCTTAAATCGGGCATACAATATTATTTTTTCTGTCTTTGGATAGAGTTATGGGCCATCATTCATATTAACTTTTTTTTTATTTTGTATTACATATATACATAATTGTATATATTTTATAGGTTAGAATTTTACAGATTCTTAAATTTCACAAAACAATCAACATATTTCTATATATTTGCTTGCTAATGGTGTATTAATTGCTTCCAGCTGATGGACGACGCATTCGTCGAGTTGCTTCCCCAGATCGTCGACAACTTCAACCCGGACACGTGGCAGCGATGCTGGCACTCGGCCGTCGATATCATCACCGAAGTACTGCCCTAGATCATCCGAGTCTTCGATCGTGCGCAAGCTGTCTGAAAGCATAATACGCGATATCACGATTCCGTCGACCCACGAAAATTTGACGTTCTATAGGCGTGTTACTCTGTCTTGTTGCCAGTGTAACGTCACGCAGCGCAGCGCCCTCTGTGGCTCCGGGGCGCTGCGCCACCTGTCGTCCACCAGTGCAAACTCTTAGAATTTCCCTCATGCCTTGCATCACTCAGGAGTATCTCAACATCGTGAAGATAATGGGAATACATGACCTATTTGCGCCTGTCAATAAAGTTTGTCACCTCGGCTGTTGCGTTTTGTTTGTCTTATCTAGATATACATCTATATAGTAGTTGACATCTGCTTGTGGAAAAGCGGGAAAATGCTAAAGAGTTAGCGGAAGCTGCTAATTTAAAGCGGAAGAAACTCTTTTATTCAACTCAACTTTAGTCTTGCATGCGTTTTGGTTGTTGTTTTAACGTGTTTTTTAATACACAATTCTCGTCTTGCGATTAAAGGGTGAAAAAATGTTAAGTCGTCACATACCAAATAAATAATACGGCCTCGTATGAAAGTTGCAGGTCTGGTCGAGGAATTCGTTGTGTTAGATATTATAAATAACAATGTGTATGGTTCGGAGATTTCGGGGATCACAGGGATATGGATCAATGCGGTAGTTCAGCAGCTACGTATTTAAAAGGAGGGGGGGGGTTGACGTATCTAATCTGAAAGTGTGAGTCTGTACGTTTGTTTGTCTGTATATCTGTTTGTCTGACTGTCTACTTGTCTATCTGAATCAGTCAGCCTGTCTGTCTTTCTGGGTGTCTGTCTGTATGTTCATATGTCTGTCTGTCTGCCTGTCTGTCTGTCTGTCTGTCTGTCTGTTGTTACCTATAGACGGCCGCATCCGTCGGACGATCCGAACGAAATGTTGCACCCACATAACTACAGACATGGCGTGGTCAGATGTGTAGCCAATATATTACTCTTCATTGAATACCCATCGATGAACAGTATTCGTATTTATTTGATTTAATGGAGCAACCGAACAAACCAAGTATTACGCAAATGGTACCCAATAAAATGAACAGGTCATGGGAACTCTAAAAAAATGTGTTAGATACACCAACATAGTGTTAAGCCACATATCTACAAACCCACAAAGTTAGAAGTTACAAAGTATACTACAGAGGGCGCCACAATACTTGCATATTCTTCCCCCTAAACATAGGTAGTGAAGCCTTAAAAACTAAAGCATGATTATATCAGAATCAAGTTGTTGTGGGTTAGCACTACACTTCACCGACCCCGTCATTTCAAAGTCTACGAAAGCAATACCAGGCACAGGTATTACACCTTACTGTACTTTCATTTATGAGGGTACGCATGAAAACAAATGGGGGTTCACGTTCTCCTCGTGGGATTCTTTTTCTCTCTTTCCCCTTCATAATTTACTCCCTCCCAACCTTTCTAGTTTTTTCCCTATATCCCTTCCCCTTTTCCCTTTACCCCTTTACAATTTACTCCCTTCCTCTCGTTTTCTTTCATCCCTGCCTTCATTCCGCTCTTTATATCGTCCTCTTTTTCTCGCGTTCTTTCCTTTTCCCTACCGCCTTTCGTCCTTTCGTCTCTGTCTTGGTTTGTCCCTTCCTCCGTCCTCTATTCAGCCACTACTACATCCTTTTCGCCACACCTATCTCTCCTTCCGGAAGATCGGAGGGAGGTCCGTGTTACCCGTACACACGACCTTTTATGGTTAGTCTGATGTGCGAAAAGAGTTACGTTTAGGGCTACGGTTAGGTTGACGGAACGTTTGACAAGATTCACATCAGGTGTATACATGCATGTATACATTTTTGGGAAGTAGACATAATTATTTGATAACACAATTCCGCTGAGTCGCCCGTGGGAATGGTCGGTCGTGTTATCAAATAGGGATTCCCTAAAGCGGAGGAGGCATCCTTCCGCCCGAATCCAGGACAAAATACCTTCCGGACACAATCCCCTCAGACCAAATCCCCTTAATTAAATCCGACGGGGTTGGAATAAATGTTGGGACAAAAAAATAATTAGGACCTCATATTGAGTAAAAAGGTATTTCATTGATCACCTCAAGCACACTTTGGATGAACACATATAAATACATTTTGGGTAAATGCAAAAGATTGTATATAGCACAACTTTACCACAAAAAGAATCACATATAACTTTTAACAGTGTCCAAGAAGATATACATTAATTATCCAGCATCATTACAGTGTTACTTGCTATGTACGACACAAGTTTGTGATGTAGTAATGATATTGAAAGACTTTTCACATTTCTCAACAACAATCTGTTGACACACTGACTGGCAGTGACTGCAACATTTTAGTTGCTTACATTTTTATGTATTAAAAGGGCTGTTGTATATTTTCCTGTCACGTATCATTTTTTATATTATTTTGTTTACGACTGGTTTATATTTTCAGAAATAATTTACATTTTCATTTCGTATGGAGATAATACACGGATACACATTGTACTACTTGTATTATAAAAAACATTTGAGTAAAATTAGTACTTATACATAGTGCACTGTACTATTCAGTCCTCGTGATTGTTCAAAGCGCTTTACACTTTACGCCCTGGTAGACTGGTTAAATCGAACACCATCTCGACGTATGTGAGAAGCATTCAGCTACACTGAAATTAATATGCAAATACTATTCGTACAAAAATATTCACTACTTTCTATAGCCAGGTACTCTTGATGCATCCTGAGTAAACTGGAGCAACGTAGCACGTAGTAATTATACATCTAAAATGATTGTGTTTCTTATTAAAATGGTGTTGGCAAACGTTTCCCTTATGTATTAAAACAATAGTTTCGGATAGGCATGTATGATGATATTTAAAGTTTCAAAATCATTCAAAATAATCATAAAGGTGATTGTGTCCATTTTTTTCATAAGAGAAGGAGATTCTGTCCGGAGAGGATTTTGTCTGAGGGGATACTATCCGGAGGGGATTCTGTCCGGTTACCCTTCCGCCCAGGATTGTGAAATTTCCGAATTTAAGCGTTGCTCATGAAACACCCCGTTACATATGCATTGGTGATCGGCGACGGAAGGTGGCGAATATTAAGGGGCTGAGGTTCTCCGAAAACTTCCAACAGCACCCCTCTTGCAGTGGCGTAGCCAGAGGGGGGGCCAAGAGGGCCATGGCCTCCCAATCCCGGAAAATTAGGATGGTAGGGCAATGAGGACCTATAACTGGTTGCGTGATTCATAGAGTGACAAGGTACAGAGGTGCCTGTGTGTGTGTGTGTGTGTGTGTGTGTGTGTGTGTGTGTGTGTGTGTGTGTGTGTGTGTGTGTGTGTGTGTGTGTGTGTGTGTGTGTGTGTGTGTGTGTGACGTCCCAGTCCTACCCTTTGGCAAATAATTTTTCAAATGAAATCATTCAAATGAGATTAAGTTACCTAAAATGGAGGAATCCACAGCTTCTGCCGTAGGTAATGTGCATCCAGTAGGCTGCAGCCCAAGAGGTAATAGGACAACGAAAATGCCATCATTCACAATGTGCTTGATGGCTAATGCCTATTAATATATCAACACAAGGATGCAAAATGATGGTTGCCCAGCAAGATGATTAGTTACTGGACTAAGATCAAGTTGCACGTTGCGTCCAAAGCAATTTATGTGGTCATGAAGAAAAGTGGAATGTATTTTTGAGAAACGATTTTTTTTACAAAATTCACATGCTGTGATACAAGTGCATTTAAGTATGCAGATATTCATGTGTGATTGTAGAAGGTGTTGACTGTAAAATAGTGGATTTCTAGATGATTTGAATAAGCAGAAGGATATTTGGCAGCAATGTGCCTGTGTGAACTGTTTGCGGAGTAATGCTTGCCGGCATTTGTAAATATTGACGGGTGTCTCACATACAGGCATTTTACGAGAGCTAGAAGTAGGCATTAAAAAAAAATCTACCAGAATGTCAATGAGATGATGATAACAGCAGGTGAGAAGTTTAAGACATTTTATAGGTCACGTTTTCTTATAATCAGACAAAACGTTAACATGGTCGCCTATGGGAAAACCAATTCTGTATTGACCCCTTATCTAGTCGATGTTCCACTGGTTTATCGGAACTTTATATCATGAATTTATTAAGTTTAGTAAGCGACAACGGTACACATGACACGGGCATTTTTTTATGAAGCTCACTCGACGCCGCCGCCGCCGCGGTACGGATATGTTGTGAAGTTATTGGTTGAACGCCAGCGCCTCATTATCCATGTTAAGGTACGAATGTTTATTGTTTCATCGGGGTAAGTGACTAATATTTTGTAAATGTTGGTATTTGTTATATGTTGCTTGTCTGTAGGTTTGGGAGATGTAGCATGGGAAATATGCCGGCTTTAGGTGGATATTATGTAGGGGCTTTATGGGTTCGTGTTTCTCTTGTATTGTGTCGTTCTTTCTTAGTTTGAAGGGGTTCTATGAACGTTTTTGTTGAACTGGCAGCTATATCGGTCATGTCGTCATTCGGTTTAAACGAGTTGGGTTTGAGAAACCAACACAAAAGCATTGCGATGGAATCATGCGATGTACGAATATTAGATACTCCAGTTTATTGTAGTACACACACACACACACACACACACACACACACACACACACACACACACACACACACACACACACACACACACACACACACACACACACACACACATATATATACATAATGCATATATATATATGGATATATATATATATACATATACCTTGGAGCAAGATTACAAGGAGACGGCAAGACATCATCAGAGATCAGAAGAAGAACAGCCATAGCAACGCAGAAACTAAATAATCTAAAAAATGTATGGAAAGGACAAAACATACCAACAAAGATAAGAATTTTAAAAACTTGCGTTTTCCCAACAGCTCTATACGGGACCGAAACGTGGACACTGAACAAAGAAGACATGAGAAGAATACAATCGTTTGAGATTAAATGTTACAGCAAAGTCCTAAGAGTGCCATGGATAACAAGAACAACCAATGTAGAGATTCTTTAAAAAATAAACATAAAGAACTGTCAACTAGTGAATAGAATAAAAGGACTAAAACTTCGTTATTTTGGCCACATCAAAAGACATAATTCCTTAGAGAAAACAGTCCTAGAAGGCAAAGTGGAGGGAAAGAGAGGAAGGGGAAGTCCAAGGAGAAGATGGGAGCAGGACATCAACGACTGGTTGGAAGACGACATCGTGAGAACAAGGAAACGAACGGCAGACAGAGCAGCATATCGTGGGATCATCTGGGCAGCTACGTCTCGCAGAGATATGCTGAACTGAAGAAGAAGAAGAAGAAGAATATATAATTGCTCATTGCTTGCTTGGATGCAGGATGGCCCCCTCCAATACAAAATCCTGTCTACGCCACTGCCCCCTTGATGCTCGCAAAATATTCAAACTTCAAACAACACTCCTCTACTTTCCTTCACACTTGCAAGGCCCGTTTTATAACAACAAAAACACTGTTTTGACCTATTTATTGGCAAAAAAAATCCACGTGATGGTCTAACACAAGACCGTGGTATCTGAAATATAAAAATCCCGTTATCCAAAGACCCGTTATTTGAAAAGTTAAAACCCATTGCGATTTTTAAAAACCGTTCCAATAATGGGAAAGCTTATCTCTGGCTAAGGGCCACCTCCCGCCCTTACTCTTGTATTGCCCTATTTGATACTGGTTTGATTATCCCATGCTTAATGTGTCCACAAAATAGCGCACGTTACTGCACACGGTCGATGTAACAAACCCCGATCCCGTGACATTCTATCCGGCACGTGCGCCCGTCTGCTCATTGGTCTACATATCTGTCTTAGTCATCATCGTACATCGATGTTCTGAAACATCACAATCACAATGCCAGTAAATGAATGCGCTGTCTACTTCAAGACTTCAGTTAATGCATCATAAGTGCTTTTCTTCCTATTTTACATCATCTTTGAGAAAAATATATAATTAATAATGTCTTTCAAAGAAAAGCAGCATGCGTAGAAACAAATCGCATTTATTTGTTGTGCTCGTCTGGAGAAAACACACTGCATTATTCAAAAGGAAATATACACTTCTTTGAACCTGTTGGAATCTGAATGTATACATATTAAGGATAAAAAGAAAATGACATTTAGCATTGTTCTACACATTTACCCAGGTTTACACACACATATTTACACACACACACGCACACGCACACACCACACACGCACACACGCACACGCACACACACATCTATACAGCCTGTATAAATATATATATATGTATATATATATATGTATATATATATATATATATGCACATACACACATATTTATATATACATGTACATATATATATATTTATACATATATAAATATTTATATATATATATGCATGTGTTAGACATATGTATATATATATGCGTGTATATATACACGGATGGATTGTATAGAATGGATGGATACGTGGATTATGTAGATGTACGTGAGAAAATTGGCCGAACGTGAGTCGGTCATACCAGTCGTAGGTTACAGAGTACAGAGAGGGTGTGCTCCATGTCATATCTCATACGTGACTAGGCGGGGTGTTCCGTAGGAGATGGCTCCACGACGGTCAATGCCAAGGGTCAATGGGATGTTACATAAAATGTCTAATAATGAGAATACAGCCGCATCTTTGGTATATAAGGAGGTCGTGGACAACGCATCGACAGTCGCAGACTCCGGGACAGAGTAGTTGCGTCTCTTACAACCAGTGAGCCACGTAAGTCAGCCATTTTGAATGTTGTATTCGAGCCACTAAAATGTGTCAAGATATGCCTTAAGCTAACTAATTAAACATTGGGTTTATAACGATTATTATTATTTGAACAAACGTCTTTCAACACATTGATCGTGACTTTATATCCGAGAATAATGACAGCGGTCTTTAGGAATTTCGGGTTCTAACATTTTATTTATACGTCTATTTGAGGGAGTCGTGAACCTTATTGAATTAGATTAAATGTGCAGCCGCCAGCAAAAACTGGGCAGTGTAAATCGCGTAATACATTTAACGTTATGTAATTTATCAACTTCTATCAACGTGTGAAATTGATTATGTATAATGCAAAAACACGCTCGATTTGCAAACGATTCGCTGGAGAAGACACAATAAGGACCAAATTATGCGATTGGGGAAACCCAATACAAGACCACGACTATACTAATTGTGATCTGCAGCATTGCATATAGAAAAACATACGTTTAAGGTCGGCGAGTTATTGTCACTATATGTCTCATTTAATAAAATCACTGACATGTGACGTGTGTTTAACACGGAAAAGTATTGACATCTACATATTTAAATAGCATGAACAAACTGTTCGTTCGTTCTCTCGTTCGTTCGTTCTTTTTGTCTAACCAAAATAACCTGTATGATTGTGATCATTACAGAAACTGCGTTCAATATGAAGAGCATTTTCCTTCTCGTGGCGCTCTCGTGCGTTTCGACATGTTTGGCCTCTTCGTGTCCGGCGAACCAGTGCACACACAGTGATGCAGCCGCGGTCATCGAGATGTGGGAGAGCGTGTGGAGCGCGCAGAACTCGGAGCACGTGAGAGTGGAGCTTGCAGAGGAAGTCTTCGAGTAGTAAGTGAATTATTTGTAGCTCACGATTTTGTTGTTGATTTTCTCTTTTTCAATTGGAAGAACGAAGCAGCGCTGGCATGCTATTAATTTCCACTCTGTGTAAGCTTGTAAACTTCTACCTTATTGAAACTGACTAGAATGTCTACATATTAAGGATAAAAAGAAAATGACATTTAGCATTGTTGTACACATTTACCCAGGTTTACACACACATATTTACACACACACACACACACACGCACACGCGCACACACACAAACGCACACACACATACACACACACACACACACACACACACACACACACACACAAACACACATACACATACAACCACACACACACACACAGACAGACACTCACACACACACACACACATACAACCACACACACACACACACACACACACACACACACACACACACACACACACACACACACACACACACACACACACACACACACACACACAAGCACACACAAGCACACACAAGCACACACAAGCACACACACACAAACACACACTCACACACACAGACACACAGACACACAGACACACATACACACACCACACACACACACACACACACACACACACACACACACACACACACACACACACACACACACACACACACACACACACACACACACACACACATATATATGTGTGTATATATATATGGGTAACATATTATATGTTAGTCATCTCAGTTGTCATTGACGGCCCTACCAGTGTTACTTAAAAGTATCAGAATCTAATTAGATTTAAATGAGCCTATTTAAAAGATTTTGTGTAATTATCATATAAGTTTAATAACGTGTTGCTTCTCAAAATATACATGTGTATATATATATATACATATATATATATATACATGTCTGGGAATACATGTCTATTTGCGCCTGTCAATAAAGTTTTTCACCTCGGCCGTCGCGTCTAGATCTACATCTGTATAGGTGTTAACACATGCTTATGGAAAAGCGGGAACATGCTATATATATATATATATATATATATATGTATAGTGTGCGTGATATCATCACAGATGACATGATATGAAACAAGTTATTCGTAATGGCATAGCACGTAATTAAATAATGTATATACCCCTATATATATACATATATATATATATATATATATGTGTGTGTATATATATATATATAAAAGCGGGAACATGCTATATATATATATATATATATATATAGCATGTTCCCGCTTTTATATATATATATATATATATACATACACATATATATATAGATATATATATATATGTATATATATATAGGGGTATATACATTATTTAATTACGTGCTATGCCATTACGAATAACTTGTTTCATATCATGTCATCTGTGATGATATCACGCACACACACACGCACACACCAACAAACATTAATTTTAAACATTAAGCTTTCAACCATTTACTTGTTTAATGTCGTGTTCACACCGGTTAGTTAAACCGGTTCAATTATGTGGGAACGCAGCATTAGGTTGGTCACACAATCTATGTTTCGCAAAACATATGGTATCTTAAGAAAATAGATGTAATTGATTCGAGAGCATATAACCGCGAGTGTTTCTAACCGTCAGTCCGTCTAGCCGTGAGTCTATCTAAGAGTAAATCCGTCTAACCATGAGTCCGTCTACCCGTGAGACTATCTAAGAGTGAATGTGTCTAACCGTGCACACGTATAACGGTGAGTCCGTGTTTTACAGCATCTTCCAGAAAAATCCAGCAGCCAAGGATTTGTTTGCCCGGGTCAACGTCGCTGATGTCAACAGCCCCGAGTTCCAGGCTCACGTCGTGCGAGTCATCAACGGTCTTGACATCCTCATCAACTTCCTCGATGACCTTTCCTCGCTCGAGGCCGCAGCCGGACATCTGGCTGACCAGCATGCCGTGAGGCCCGGCGTCACTAAGGCCGCCTTTCAGGTATTCACGTCGCCTCGCTCACTAGTTTAATTAACACATTTCAATAATCCAACAATTGAGTTTGGATGAGTCTGTGGGTAATGGACCCATTTTAGTGATCACATACCATTTGAAAGATAAGTTTCGAGAGTATTTCTCCTGGTAGGAAATTTGCTGCACTTACCATTCTATTCATCTCATTGGCAATGCTTAAATAGCGCATACTATGATTCTTTTTCTGTCTTTGGATAGAGTTATGGGGTTATCGTTCATATTCTATTTTTTTTATTTTGTATTACATATACAGCTAATTCTAAATATTTTGTGGGAATTTTGTATATAATAGTTTGTACGTTAGAATTTTACAGATTCTTAAATTTTACAAAGCAATCAACATATTTCTAGATATTTACTTGCTAATGGTGTATTAATTGCTTCCAGCTGATGGACGACGCGTTCGTCGAGTTGCTTCCCCAGATCGTCGACAACTTTAACCCGGACTCGTGGCAGCGATGCTGGCACTCGGCCGTCGATATCATCACCGCCGTTCTGCCTTAGATCGTCCGAGTCTTCAATCGTGCGCAAGCTGTCTAAAATCATAATACGCAACAACACGATTCTGTCGACCCACGAAAATTTGACGTTCAATAGGCGTGTTGCTCTGTCTTGTTGCCAGTGTAGCGTCACGCAGTACAGCGCCCTCTGTGGCTCCGGGGCGCTGCGCCACCTGTCGTCTACCAGTGCAAACTATTAGTATTTCCCTCATACCTTGTATAACCCAGGAATATCTCAATGTCTTGAAGATTCTGGGAATACATGTCTATTTGCGCCTGTCAATAAAGTTTTTCACCTCGGCCGTTGCGTTTTGTTTGTCTCGTCTAGATCTACATCTGTATAGGTATTAACATATGCTTATGGAAAAGCGGGAACATGCTATAGAATTAGCGGAAGCTGCTAGGGATCAATGCGGTAGTTCAGTAACTATGTGTGTAAGGAGGAGGGAGTTTGACTCATCTAATTTAAAAGTGTGAGTCTGAACGTGTTTCTGCCTGTCAGTCTGTCTGTTTGTTTGTCCTTATCTATGTATGTCTGTCTGACTGTCTTTCTACTAGTCTGTCTGTATGTATGTACGTCTCTGGCTGTCCACCTGTCTGTCTGTTTGTATATGTATGTATATGTTTGAGTGTTTGTCTGTCTGTCATTATGTCTATCTGTGTTTCTGTGTTTCTGTATTTCTGTATTTCTGTCTGTCTGTCTGTCTGTCTGTGTTTGTGTTGTTACCTATAGACGGCCGCATCCGTCGGACGATCCGAACGAAACGTTGCATCCACATAACTACATACATGGCGTGGTCAAATATGTGGCCAATATATTACCATTCAATGAACACCCATCGCAGAACAGTATGCGTATTAACTCGACTTAATGGAGTAACCGAACAAACCAAGTATAGCGCAAATGGTACCCAATAAAATGAACACATTGAACAGGTCATGGGAACTTGGTGGAAACTTCCGGTGGTGAATTGTTTTGAATTTGGAGCAGCAAACTTGCGAGAATAAATGGATATTTGATGAAGATATGTAATATTATTGAGTTTATATCATACATAACGTACGTATTTATATATATATATACATATATACTAAACAAGATTTTGTTGTTAAAAGCTAGCTCGAGGGCGTAATGTAGGGTAGTTTAAAAATAGGCGACTTGCGAGCGATAATTGGGGACGTTAATGTAATTGGAACGTTGTTTACAAATTAGGTCACTGGCGAAGTTAACGTAACGTGAACGACAATATAATAGGGTTAGTTGAGAAAGTCGTTATAGTTAGATGAGTAATTAAAACCTGAAATAACAAACTTATCAAGTGTTCACAGGAAACTGTCTGCGTAATACCAAGTTCCCATGACCTGTTCAATGTGTTCATTTTATTGAGGGATCACCGGTAGATATCGTCTACTTAGATTTTCAAAAAGCTTTCGACAAAGTACCACATCAAAGATTACTGCTGAAACTAAAGGTCCATGGCATAGGAAATGGTATAATAAACTGGATAGAAAAATCGCTGATTGACAGAAGACAACGGGTAGTAGTTGATGGGGAGGCTTCAAACTGGAAATCGGTATTGAGTGGGGTACCTCAGGGATCAGTACCAGGACCTATATTATTCTTAATATATATCAATGATTTGGATAATGAAATAACAAGCAAGGTATTGAAATTTACGGATGATACAAAAGTGTTTAGAAGGATTAAAAGTGATGGAGATAGACAGCATTTACAAGATGATCTTGACAGGTTGAACAAATGGTCTGAAAAGTGGCAAATGCTGTTGAATTTTGGGAAATGTAAATGCTTCCACACAGGACATGGGAACGAAGAGGTAGAATACACAATGGGGGGTACTGTTCTAAGTACTACTGTGAAAGAAAAGGACTTAGGGTTAACCATTAATGCTGATATGAAGGTTTCAGAGCAGTGCGGAATTGCAGCTTCAAAGGGAAATCAAATCCTTGGATTAATTAGGCGAAATATAGCGTATAAGGAAAAAGAACTAATAATACCGCTGTACAAAACAATAGTGAGGCCTCATTTACAATATTGATACAAGCATGGAGGCCATATCGCAAGAAGGACATAGATATGCTAGAAAGAGTACAGGGGAGAACGACTAAAATGATACCAAAACTGAGTGATCTTAGTTATGAAATTCGCCTAAAAGAATGTAGTTTTTAACAACATTAGAGCTCAGGAGATTGAGAGGAGATCAGATAGAAGTGTTTAAAATAATAAATGGTTATGAAAATATTGATAAAAATATTTTGTTCTCAGTTAAGAAAGATAGAAGGACTAGAGGACATGAAGTTATATTAGCAAAGGAGCAGTGTAGATTAGATATAAGTTCTCATTTTCACAAAGGACAGTAAATGAATGGAACATACTGTCTGCTGATTGTGTGAGTGCTAGTAGCGTGAATATGTTTAAAAATAAAATGGACACATACCTCAGAAGGGCAGGATACACATAGATAAAAGGGTTGGACTCTCGATTAGCCAAAGGGCTTCCTTGTCCACCTGCCACCTAGAGTTAATTCTCTGGGTGGCAATCTTGTTAAATCTTGTCTTGTTCAATATTGTAACGACTACCTTGAATCTAAGCCTAACTTGAATACATCGTAAGACACCGTATGGCACTGTGTGTTAACAAATATAACTAACTATAACATAAACAATCTGATGTAAATAGTACACAGACAAAAAGTCTTACTAAAAACTACATAACAACTATTTTGATTATAAATAAATTCTGATACGGCACCTTGCAAGCAGCAACTCAGGGCAAAACGACACTTAATTTGCAACGACTGCCAGAGCTGGTTGGATGTTGCATTGTCTGGCTGTCCAAAATCATGGGCAGAGACCAAACAAGACGGATTCACTTTTCGGTGTATGGGGTGTTTGTGGGTGGAATGTCTGATGAAGGAGTTGTGTATGTTGACGGATATAGTGAATGAGATGGAGTTGCGACTCAACATGGAAATAGATGGAACAGAGAGGGATGACAGGGGGAGAGTTTGGAATGAGAACACACATGATAACATTTAGCACACATATATTAGATTAACGTAATGAAGGATAAGACAGCAACAGAATGTTAGACCATTTTGAAAGATGTTATTGGGGGCATTTTTGAAAGAATGTTTCCCACCTAAAAACCAAGGGAAACGATCTAGGAAGAATCACCTATCAAACGAAGCTATACGAAAGATAGATTGCTTACAAACAAATTATGTGGAGAGTTTACAGAAACACTGGAAAAATAGAATACTATGACAACTACAAAGAGGCCCTTAACCTAGCTACAACCGAAATTAGAAAATCCAAACGAACTTTTGAGCAAAAAGTAATAAACAGAAGGTTCGTGATAAGGTGGTACCACTAGAAAACAGTGCAGGATTTGTAATATCTGATTGGTTTCAAATGGCAGAGGACCTGACCGAGTACTTCTGCTCAGTGTTTTCAAGAGAAGATATCAGTTCACTGCCATTATCATTTAATAAAGTTTAGGGGGATGAATCAAATCAATTAAGGCAGTTGTTTGTTACTCCTGAAATGATATCAAAGAAAATTAAGATGATGAAAGAAAACAAGTCATTTAGAGTTGACGGGATACCACCAAAACTGCTCAAGGAAATTGTATACCAAATCAGTACACCACTTGCTATATTCGTTCCTCTAGAATGGAAAGAAACAAATATTACACCACTATTTAAAAAGAGATCGAGGAGCAAGACATATAATTACAGATCAGTGAGCTTAACATCAGTTTGATGCAAATTATTAGAAACGCTTATTAGCGACCACATGGTGGAATTCCTTGTAAAACACAAATTAATAAATTAATCTCAACATGGGTTCCTAAAAGCTACGTCTTGTCTAACCAATCTCTTATGTTTTTAGAAGACATTACAAAGGGGTAGGTGATGGGTCACCAGTGGATGTTGTCCACTTAGATTTCCAGAAAGCATTTGATAAAGTGCCACTTCAAAGATTGTTACTTAAACTAAAAGCCCATGGTATAAGGGATGGTGTGATCAGTTGGGTACAAATATGGTTGACAGACAGAAGACAGAGAGTAAAAGTAGAAGGGGAAATTTCAAACTGGAAACCAATTTCGAGTGGATTGCCACAGGGATCACTGTTTGGCCCTATATTATTCTTGATATTTATAAATGATTTGGATGATGATGTATCAAGCAAAGTAATGAAATTCGCAAACGTACAAAAGTAAAAAAAAGCAATTAACAAAAACAATTAAAATAGACGCATATAAACACACTTTACAGGATGATCTAGCCAACTTGGTTAAATGGTCTGAAAAATGGCAAATGGTGCATCCACACAGGACATGGGAATGTGAATAAAGATACTATATTAGGTAAAACTGTAAAAAAAGGACTTAGGAGTAACAGTTAGTGCTGACATGAAAATTTTGGAGCAATGTGGAATTGCTGCTTCAAAGGGTAACCATATACTAGGGCTAATTAGGAGAAATATCGCATAAAAGGAGAAACAGCTAATTGTTCCACTGTGCAGAGCAATGGTTAGGCCATATTTGGAATATTGTATACACGCATGGAGGCCATATCATAAGAAGGACATAGATAAGCTAGAAAAAGTGCAACGAAGAGCAACTAAGCTGATTCCTGAACTGAAAGATCTTGGTTATGAAAGACGCCTATTAGAATGTGAGTTGACAACACCAGAGACTAGGAGACTAAGAGGAGACCAAGTAGAAGTTTTTAAGACATTGAATGGTTATGAGGATATTGATAGAAATATTTTCTTGAAACTGAAAGAGGGCAGTATAACCAGAAGGCACGATGCAGCATTAGTCAAGGAACAATGTACGTTGGATATAAAAAAAGTACTCATTCTCTCAGAGGACAATAAATAACTGGAACAAATTATCTGATGATTGTGTTAATGTTTGCAGTGTGAATATGTTCAAAAATAAAATTGACAGCTATTTGGCGAGGGCGGGTTATACATAGGTGGAGACTCTCAATAAGCCAAAGGCTTTCTTGTCCGCATGCCGTCTGGAGCTTATAGCTCTGGACGGCAATCTTGTTAAATCTTGATAAATCTTTTTAAATTATAAAAAGAGAGTTAGGTGCAGCAACATAGTGCTAAGCCACATATCTACAAACCCACAAAGTTAGAAGTTACAAAGTATACTACAGAGGGCGCCACAATATTTGCATATCCTTGCCCCTATGCATAGATAATGAAGCCTTAAAAACTAAAGCATGATTATCTCAGAATCAACAAGTTGTGGGTTAGCACTACACTTCACCGACTCCGTCATTTCAAAGTCTACGAAAGCTATACCAAGTTTTACACCTTACTGTGTTTTCATTTATGAGGATACGCATGAAAACAAATGGGGGTTCACGTTCTCCTCGTGGGATTCTTTTTCTCTCTTTCCCCCTTCATACTTTACTCCTTTCTCCCTTTCTCCCTTTCTCCCTTTCTCCCTTTCTCCCTTTCTCCCTTTCTCCCTTTCTCCCTTTCTCCCTTTCTCCCTCTCTCCCTTTCTCCCTTTCCCTTTTCCCTTTTCCCTTTCCCTTATCCTTTCACAATTTACTCAAAACAAAACAAATGGGGCTTCACGTTCTCCTCATTTTTTCTCTCTTTCCCCTTCACAATTTACTCCCTCCCAACCTTTCGAATTTTCTCCCTATCTCCCTTCCCCTTTTCCCTTTATCCCTTCACAATTTACTCCCTTCTTCTCGTTTTCTTTCATCCCTGCCTTCATTCCGCTGCTCTTTGTATCGTCCTCTTTTTCTCGCGTTCTTTCATTTTCCCTACCGCCTTTCGTCCTTTCGTCTTTGTCTTGGTTTGTCCTTTCATCCGTCGTTTATTCCGCCATCAGTACATCCTTTTCGCTATAGCTATCTCTCCTTCCATTCCTTTCTCCTTCCCCCACATGCCCTTCCTCGCTCACAAGGGGCGCTGCAGAATAAATCAATCTTAGTACCCCTTGGAAGATCGGAGGGAGGTTCGTGTTACCCGTACAAATGACCTTTTATGGTTAGTCTGATGTGCAAAAAGGGTCAGGTTTAGGGCTACGGATAGGTTGAAGAAGCCTTTGACAAGATTCACATCAGGTGTATACATGCATGTGTACATTTTCGGGAAGTAGAAATAATTATTTCATAACACAATTCCGCTCAGTCGGTCGTGAGAATGTTTGATCGGGTAATTATATAGGGATTCCCTTAAGCGGAGGAGGCATCCTTCCGCTCGAATCCAGGACAAAATCCTCTTCGGACAGAATCCCCTCAAACAAGATCCATTTAGACAAAAAAATCCCATCTCTACAGAATCGCCTCCGGTCAAAGTCCCCTTAATTAACTTCGAGGGGGTTTGGAATGAATGTTGTGTGAGAAAATAATTATTGGGATCACATATTGAGTAAAAACGTATTTTATTGATCACCTAAAATTTGGGTGAACACATATAAATACATTTTGAGCAAATGCAAATGTTTGTATAACTTAAAAGCACAACTTGATCACAGAACTAATCACATATAACTTTTAAAGGTGTCCAAGAAGATATACATTAATTATCCAGCATCATTACAGTGTTACTTGCTATGTAAAACACAAATGTGTGATGTAGTAATGATATTGAAAGACTTTTCACATTTTTCAACAACAATCTGTTGACACAATGACTGGCAGTGACTGCAACATTTTACGTTTTACATTGTTTAGATATTAAGAGGGCTGTTATATATTTTCCTGTCACGTATAATTTTTCTACATTATTCTTTTTATCACTATATTATCAGAAATAATTTACATTTTCATTTCGCGAGGTGATAATACACGAGTACACATTGTAGTTGTAGAGATTGTTGTAGTACTCTGTCCACCGATTCAATAATGCACTAGTTTATGACAGGAAATTTCAATTAATGTCTTCTATGGCTGTTGCCTTGTGCTGTTGGTTCCTGGTTAGAATCTTGAGAATGTCAAAGGCCTCTTTGCTGCCTCTTATTCCTTCTTCAATTCCCGTGCATCTGTCCTTGATCAAATCATCTGTTGCCTCTTTCATATTCATCCTTACTTCATTATTCACCATGCTATATTGTGTCCATGCTTCGAGAGAAGTAAGCTTCTGCTGCTTTAAGTCCCTTCTCTTGTCGCATAGGTCACGACTTTCATCTTAGACCCAAGGCTGATTCTTCTTCCTCTGCCTCCCAAGCACCTCGTTAGCTGTTTCGAGTAACACCTCTTTGAGATCCTTAGCGGGGGTGTTGTCCAGGCAGCCGAGGGCCAGGTTATAAAAGCAACGAAACGGCTGAAAGTCACCTGGGGTGAACAACATCCCCGCAGAACTGTTGAAAAAGGGAGACGAAGTAACAACAACATTCCTCACAATCCTATGTCAGAAGATTTGGGAGACCAAAGAATGGCCACAGGAATGGAACCAGTCGCTAATCATTCCTTTGCCCAATAAAGGGAACATCTCAGCAAGATAGCAAGATCATGCTCAATGTAATTCTCAACCGGTTGAACTCCATGGCAGAAGAACTTCTAGCTGAAGAGCAAGCAGGTTTCAAAGCGGGGCGGAGCACTCTCGAGAAGATTTTCAACACCAGAGTCATCATAGAGAAACATCTACAACACCAACGAGATATCTTTCACATCTTCATAGACTTCAAGAAAGTATTTGACAGAGTCTGGCATGATGGAGTGTGACAGGTCCTCAGAGGTTACAACATAGAGGAAGGATTGATACAAGTCATAGAGACACTGTACAAAGATGCAAGCAATGCAGTCCAAATGAACCTCCAGATCAGGGATTTCTTTAGAACAACAGTGGGTGTCCGACAAGGATGCTTGCTCTCCCCAGTGCTCTTCAACATATTCGTGGAAAAGATCATGCAGGACACCCTACTCAACCACCATTGTATCATCACCCTATCGGTAGCAGGTTCGTCTCTAACCTTCGCTTAGGTGACTACATCGATCTCATGGCCGGCAGCAATGACGAACTTCAAAGCCTTATCACCAGATTGGTCCAGAATGCAGAGGCTTACGGCATGGAAGTCAGCACGGAGAAGAACAAAGTCATGGTTAACAGCACAAGCAACATCAGAGCAGCAGACATCACCATGAATGGTGAAAAGATAGAAGAAGTCAGCAGCTTTAAATATTCAGGAACAACCTTTTCTAAAGATGGTAACTGCAGAGAGAGAGAGAGGATCTGGAGAAGTAGTAATTTATCTTCACAATCAAGTATAGCCTGTTCAGATCACTTGTACTATCCACCTTTCTATACGGATGTGAGACGTGACACTCCTTGCTAAGGATGAGAAAACGATCAAAGCATTCGAGATCAAGTGGTTGAGGAATGTACTGGCAACTTTCAAGAGAAGGAAACTGATATGGTTTAGACACGTAACACGTAACGCTGGCCTCCCGAAGACGATCCTGCAGGGCACAGTAGGAGGGCAAACGTCGCCGTGGACGTCAGAGGAAGAGCTGGATGGACAATGTTACAGAATGGGCGGCCAACTCCAACTCATCACAGCCACTGGCAGACAGGAAGGGCGGAACATCACAGCTGCAGTGTCACTTGTGTCCCCCCAACGACCAAGACGTCAAGGGACTACTGGTAATGGTAACACATTGTACAAATTATGTTATAAAAAACACTAAAATTAGTTCTTATAAACTGTGCACTGTAGTATACAGTCCTCATGATTGCTCAAAGCGCTTTATTCTTTACTCCATGGTAGACCGTTTAAATCGAATACCATCTCGACTTATGTGAGAAGCATTCAGCTACACTAAAATTAATATACAAACACTATTCGTACAAAATATTCACTACTGTCTGTCTATAGCCAGGTACTCTTCGTGCAGCTGAGTAAACTGGAGCAACGTAGCATGTAGTGATTGTACATATAACATTATTATGTTAATTATTAAAATAGTGTTAGCAAACGTGTTTACTTATGTATTGCAAAAAATAGTTTCGGGTAGGCATGTATGATGATATTTAAAGTATCAAAATCGCCCAAAATAGTCATAAAGAGGGTTGTGTCCATTTTTTCCATAAGGGAAGTGGACTCTGTCCGGAGGGGATTTTGTCTGAAGGGATTCTGTCCGGAGGGGATTCTGTCCGGTTACCCTTCCGCCCAGGCCTTTAGCCAGGATTGTGAAATTTCCGAATTTATCTGTTGCTCATGAAACACCCCGTTACACATGCATTGGTGATAGGCGACGGAAGATGGCGAATATTAAAGGGCTCAGGTTCTCCGAAAATCTCCAACTGCACCCCCTTGAGTCTCGCAAAATACTTCAAACAACACTCCTCTACTTTCCTTCACTGCAAGTCCCGTTTTATGACAACACAAACACTGTTTTGACCTATTTATTGACAAAATAAATCCACATTGTGGTCTAACACAAGACCTATCTAAAATGTGAAAATCCCGTTATCCAAAGACCCGTTATTTGAATAAAATACCGTTGCGATTTTTAAAAAACCGTTCCAATAAAGGGACAGCGGATCTCTGGCTAAGGGCCTCCTCCCGCCCTTACTATTGTATTGCCCTATTTGACCGTGGTTTGATTATCCCTTGCTCAAAGTGTAAACAATATAGCGCACGTTACTGCATGCCGTCGATGTAACAAACCCCGATCCAGTGACATTCTACCCGGCACGTGCGCCCGTCTGCTCATTGGTCTACATATCTGTCTAGTCATTGTCGTACATCGGTGTTCTGAAACACCACAATCACAATGCCAGCGCTGTCTACTTCAAGATTTCATTTAATGCATCAAAAGTGCTTTCCTTCCTATTTGACATCATCATTGAGGAACATATATATTTAATAATGTCTTTCAGAGAAAAGCTGCATGCATAGCAAATAAACAAATCGCATCTATCTGTTGTGTTCGTCTGGAGAAAACACACTGCATTATTCAAAAGGATATATACCCTTCTTTGAACCCGAAAGTTGGAATCTGGATAAATGTATTACAATATATATATATATATACGCTCATACACACACACACATCTATATATACCTGTATATATATATATATATATATATACACACACACGCTCACACACACATATATATACCTGTATATATATATATATATATATATATATATACACACACACGCTCACACACACATATATATACCTGTATATATATATATATATATATATATATATACACACACGCTCACACACACATATATATATATACCTGTATATATATATATATATATATATATATATATATATATATTTATACACTCACGGATGTATTATATGGATGGGTGGATACGTGGATTATGTAGATGTATGTGAGAAAATAGGTCCAACGTGAGTCGGTCATACCAGTCATAGGTTGCAAAGTACAGAGAGGCTGTACTCCATGTCATATCTCATACGTGACTAGGCGGGATGGTCGTTAAGAAATGGCTCCACGACAGTAAATGCCAGGGGTCAATGGGATGTTACATAAGATCTCCGAATAGAGAGAATACCGCTGCATCATGGGTATATAAGGAGGGCGTGGACAACGCTTCGGCAGTCGCAGACTCCGGGACAGTGTAGACGCGTCTCTTACAACCAATGAGCCACGTATGTCAGCTATTTTGAATGCTATATTGCAGCCACTAAACGGTGTTTAGATATGCCTTAAGCTAATTCATTATGCATTTATTTATTTATAATAATTTTAAAACAACGTATTTCAACACATTGATCGTCATTTTGTATCCGAGAATAATGACAGCGGTGTGCAATCTTTCGGCTTCTAACATTTTGATTTATTTGAGGGAGTCATGAACCTTACAGAATTAGATTAAATGTGCAGCCGCCAGCAATAAATGTGCATTGTAAATCGAGAAATATACGCTCCATTTGTAAACAATTCGCAGGAGAAGACACCACAAGGACCAAATTATGTGATTGGGGCAAACCCAACACAAGAACACGATCTGCAGCATTGCATATGGAAAAACATACGTTTATGGACGGCGAGTTATTGTCACTGTATGTCTCATTTAAACAATAACTCTGACATGTGACATGTGCTTATCACGGAAAAGTATTGGCATCTACATATTCAAATACCAAGAACAAACTGTTCGTTCGTTCTCTCGTTCGTTCGTTCTTTTTTTCTAACCAAAATTACCTGCATGATTGTGATCATTACAGAAACTGAGTTGAAGATGAAGACCATGGTCCTTCTCGTAGCGCTCTCGTGCGTTACGATTTGTTTGGCCAACGAGCATAACAAAGTGTGCACACACAATGACGCTGCCGCGGTCACCGAGATGTGGGAGAGCGTGTGGAGCGCGCAGAACTCGGAGCAAGTGAGAGTGGAGCTTGCAGAGGAAATCTTCGACTAGTAAGTGTATTCTTTATTGCTCACGATTTTCTTGCCGATTTTCTCTAACATTTCAACTGGATAAACGAAGCAGTGCTACGCATATTATTTATTTCCACATTGTGGAAGCTTGTAAACCTCTGCATTATTGAAACTGACTAATATTGATAGATATTAAGGCTACAAAAATAAAATGACTTTTAGCGTTGTTCTACACATTTGCTCAGGCTTGTACATATGTACAGACACAAGTACACACACACACACACACACACACACACACACACACACACACACACACACACACACACACACACACACACACACACACACACACACACACACACACACACACACAAACACACACACAGACACACCAATGACAGCGGAAACGAGGATTAGCCCTGAGTTAACGGTAGTCTCGTCAAATAAAAAAATTCCATTAAACCTCCACCCGTCCCTACCAGTACGTGGTGTGTTACTTAAACGTTTGAGCACACCAAAATGTTATCCATTGCCAATACATGGTACACTCAACCGACATGACAAGACATTACTCACTACGTGGCTCGATTCTGATATCCACAATAGCTTTAATATTATATATCCCACTTGATGGTGGTGGCACTGTATGAATGTATTCCCGCAGTGACGCGATGGTTTTCAAACAGTCACTCGCTTATACGTAACTAAATTTAATTAGATTTAATGAAGTCTATTCTGAAGATTATCAGATAAGGTTAAGAACTTATTACTTCTCAATCTATATATATGTATATATATATATATATGTATATATATATATACCAGTATATACATTATTTAATTACGTACAATACCATCGTGTGTTTTACGAATAACTTTTTTATCACTTCATCTGTAATTATACCACGCACACACGCATGCACACACCAACACACATTAATTTTAAACATTAAGCTTTCAACCATATTTAATTGTTTAATGTCGTGTTCACACCGGTTAGTTAAACCGGTTTAATTATGTGGGAACGCAGCATAAGGTTGGTCACACAATCTATGTTTCGCAAAACATATGGTATCTTAAGAAAATAGATGTAATTGATTCGAGAGCATATAACCGCGAGTGTTTCTAACCGTGAGTCCGGCTAGCCGTGAGTCTAACTAAGAGTAAGGCCGTCTAACCATAAGTCCATCTAGCCGTAAGTCTATCTAAGAATGAATGTGTCTAACCGTGCACGGGTATAACGGTGAGTCCGTGTTTTACAGCATCTTCCAGAAGAGTCCAACAGCCAAGCAGTTGTTTGCCCGGGTCAACGTCGCTGACGTCAACAGCCCCGAATTCCAGGCTCACGTCGTGCGAGTCATCAACGGTCTTGACATCCTCATCAACTTCCTCGATGACCTTCCCTCGCTCGAGGCCGCAGCCGGACATCTGGCTGTCCAGCATGCCGTGAGGCCCGGCGTCTCTAAGGCCCCCTTTCAAGTACACACGTCGTCTCGGTCACTAGTTTTTTATAAACACATTTCAATAATCCAACATTTGAGTTTGGATGAGTCTGTGGGTAATGGACCCATTTTAATGATCACATACAATTTGAAAGATGTTTTGAGAATATTTTTCCTTGTTGGAAATTTGTTGCACTTACCATTCCATTTATGTCATTGGCAATGCTTAAACAGTGCATACTATTTTTCTTTTTCTGTCTTTGGATAGAGTTATGGGATAATCATTTATATTCAATTTCTGTGTTATTTTGTATTACATATACAGTTAATTCTAAATATTGTGTGGGTACTTTTGTATATAATATTTTGTACGTTAGAATTTTACAGATTCTTAAATTTTACAAATCAATCAACATATTTCTAGATATTTGCTTGCTAAAGGTGTATTAACTGCTTCCAGCTGATGGACGACGCGTTCGTCGAGTTGCTTCCCCAGGTCGTCGACAACTTCAACCCGGACATGTGGCAGCGATGCTGGCACTCGGCCGTCGATATCATCACCGCCGTTCTGCCTTAGATCATCCGAGTCTTCGATCGTGCGCAAGCTGTCTGAAAGCAAACTACGCAACATCACGATTCCGTCAAACCATGACAATTTGACGTTCAATAGGCGTGTTGCTCTGTCTTGTTGCCAGTGTAACATCACGCAGCACAGCGCCCTCTGTGGCTCCGGGGCACTGCGCCACCTGTCGTCCACCAGTGCAAACTATTAGTATTTCCCTCATACCTTGCATCACTCAGGAATATCTCAACATCGTGAAGATAATGGGAATACATGACCTATTTGCGCCTGTAAATAAAGTTTTTCACCTCGGCTGTTGCGTTTTGTTTGTTTATTCTAGATTTACATCTGTATAGGTGTTAACATCTGTTTATAGAAAAGCTAGAAAATGCTAAAGTATTAGCGGAAGCTGCTAATTTAATGCAGAGGAAACTCTTTCACTCAACTTTAGACTTGCGTTTTGGTTGTTCTTTTACGTGCTTTTTAATATACTATTCTCGTTTGCGATTCAAGGGTGAAAAAACGTTATGTCATCACATAACAAATAAATAATACGGCCTCGTTTGAAAGTTGCTTGTCTTGTCGAGGAATTCATTGAGTCAAATATTATAAGTAACAATATGCATGGATTAGAGACACCGGATTATCATAGGGATAGGGATCAATGCGGTATTTCAGAAGCTAGGTGTGTAAGGAGGAGGGAGTTTGACTCATCTAGTCAAAAAGTGTGAGTCTGAACGTTTTTCTGCCTGTCAGTCTGTCTGTATATCTGTCTGTCTGATTGTTTGTCTACTTGTCTGTCTGCCTGTCAGCCTGTCTATCTGTCTGTATGCACGTCTGTCTGGCTGTCTGTCTCTCTGTCTGTCTACTTGTATGTTTATCTGTCTATATATATATGTATGCTGTCTGTCTCTCAGTCTGTAGACATACTGTCTGTCTGTTTGTCTGATTGTTTGTGTGTCTGTCTGCCAGTCTGTATGTCGGTATATCTGTATGTATGTCTGCCTGTAGGCCTGTCTGTCTGTCTATCCGTCTGTCTGTCTGTCTGTCTGTCTGTCTGTCTGTCTGTCTGTCTACCTGTCCGTCTGTCTTGATGGATAGGTCAATTGGGATGATAAGCTTGGCGGACTGTACAGAACAACTGCACGAAAGTGCGTCAGCGTCTATTGTAAACAAACAAAGGAAACAGTCCACTATTTTTCAACTGTGCATCTTTGGCCGGTCATCGGAAGAATTTTATTATATTACTTTCAGGCATTGGTAGTGGTATTAGCCATCAGAACACCGCTGCATTGCTTGAGTCCTATGGAACCTGGTGTACGACGTTCGATTGTGTGCATAGCCAAGAGGGTGAATCACATTAACGACCGAACACTAAATAAGAGTAATGACATACGACTAAACGTCCCAATTATACACGAATACACACGCAACACAATATAACTTCTAGGCCAGTGGTCATGTTGATAAGGGAGCTACGAACATGTGAACTTAAAACAGCAGGAATTGTCATTTTTGTTTTACTCTATCTTCTCAGCGGTATAGATAATTGAAATTGCGTAAGTTATTGTTTCCACGAATCCTTTGTAATCCTTTTAAAAAACCTTTCTCCAGTTTTTTTACACAATAACTGTGCTCGAAGTTAACAGTAATTAAGTTGAATCCGTCATATCCTAAATCCCATCGGAGTCCCTCCGGTGAAATTAAAAAATCAGAAATACACAAACCACCCCAGTGGACCTGCTAACACGCCTTCAAAAGTTTAGCACAATATGTGCGAAACTTACGTGGATGTGCTGGACGAACAAACAAACAAAACAAACATACAAACAAAGATCCACGCACTGTTATAAATATAGAAGTAATCACATGTAAAAAACAATGACATTGGCTTAACACCACGCTGCTGACACCGACATCACGTCTTCCAGTATCAAGGCCAGACTTGATGAGGATGATTCTTGATGCTCACTGGGGCAGCCTGGGATAGGCGTACCAACAAAGGTCAATGGCCGAAACTAACCCATTAACATGTAAGTGTAAGGGTACACCATTCACGACGCTGTCCGGTTTGACTCGCAACGGGACTTTTTTTTGAACAATGAACAACGAGTATGCATCCACGTGGACTGCCAGTGTTTACACAATACACGTGAGCATGCACCCACGTGGACTGCCAGTGTTTACACGGTACACGTAATGAAAACAAATATTGTTTACTATTTGTTCAACTAGACGCAGCTGTTTCAACGTCTGTGTTTACAGTCTGTACCGCGAGGTCATATTTCATGCATTTTACATTGCACGAACTGAAAAATATTAGTATTCTTGTAAAGTCATTTATATGTTTTGCTGGAATATATGATACACATATTTTTGTACCACTTTGAATTGTGTCTGTTATGAGAATTACTTGGATTTCAAATGAATGACGTGTGTAAATATCAATGAATATATGTGTTAAATATTACAATGTCTTATGTCTATAAATGTGCTTTTACCTGAAAACATATATATATATATATATAATTTTGTATACAATTAAAGAGAATGACTTGTTGAAAAAAATTTCTGATAAGAAACACCATTTCGTTGTTTGCCATATGATATTGGGTTGAAATAAACCACCAGAAATAAAGTATATACTAACACCTTATTGTCTTGTGTGACTTTCTTCATAGGGGGTATCACAAGGAACACGTTAAATAACGAGATACAATCAGACAACTTCTTTGTTTTACACACTACATAGTTTTGTTAGACTGAAATGAGTACAGATTGTTTCAACAACTAGACAAATGATAATATCTATTGCTGGGTCAGACTTGATTGTGTGTTGATTTGTGCAAATTCAAATTCGAAATCAACAATGAGGATGTTTACCTTAACTGTAAATATGTCCTGACTGACAAAACTACAAGCTGCCTCCACCCACCCACATAAATCAATAACTTATTCAAAACAAGCACCGATGATAGATATTGGGCTCTCACAGATTTCCAACAGTGTAATTGCAACACAATCAGTCGTGTGTTGTATTCATGCCATACTTAAAACACGCACGCATCGATACACAAATGTGGTGTTAGACACAAATATGGCTAAACATATGTAAGATAAGCCCGGTATCACTGTTTCCTGTCAACCTTGCTACGTAGTCTGTGGCAGATCCACAACAGTGCAACACAACCATATATGTATTGTGCTAATGCCATATTTTACATATGTACAGATTATAGACATTGGCCTATCACAGACCTTCAACAGTGTAAAGTCTGCAGCGCAATCAGCCTTGTATTGTATTCATGCCACACGTAAAACACGCACCAATGATATTATCACTAGCAACAAGCTCCATCGAAACACAAGACTTCACGTCATGGAATGTGTCTTCCCACGACTGACATTTCGTGACATACATTCCGCCAAGTTGTGAGGTGCTGCTTGGTGGCGAATGATTCGTTTCACTGTTAGTAACATGACTGCTGGACAAGCAATGTGCTTCGACTGGTAGACGACACTTCTCTTCTCAGCAGAAGGTCGTATATGAGTGTTGTGGTGACAACAAAAGTCATTCTGTAAAGTAGACCTTTGTAAATAACATACCACTTAACTGTGACATCTGATTCTTAGCATACAAGATGTTAGTTACACTGACATTTAATGATAACATATATACTAAATTAATTACATTTTAGTACTGTTTAGTAAAACGATAGACATGTATTTATGCCAGCACTAATAATACTATGTCTCATGTGTGGCAAATAATAAAATTCAGACACTTTCATAAAATGTTGTAATCATACATGGCACTGATCAAATAAGTACAACTTCTATAGGTATTTTTTAAGCTGCACTATTTAAAATGCTACATTATCCAAACGTTCATAAACAGAAAGCAAATGTTTATGTATATATATATATTTATATTTTATTTGGGATAGCGCCCCATCCAGTATTGTTCGTGGCGCTTCACAACATATTAAAATACACAAACATGGTAGAATTGCAATAAATATGTATATGTATATTAATTAAAAATAAACATTAGTGCTAAAGAATAAAATAAATACATACATGTATATTTAATAATGTAGAATTTATAATTAAAGAAGTAAATAAATAGCAGTTATTCATCAAAATTAAATAATATTAATAATAATCAATCTAGCACAATAACTATATAAAAATGATACTAATAAATAAATAAATATATATATATGTATGATTAATAATAACAAATAATTTAGGAAAATATTTGATATAAAATAGTTTATGTGAGGAATAATGAATAATCATTATACGAATACGATAACGAATTAAAATTGGATTTAGTAGAGGACAGTGTTCATCTAGAGTGACACTAATATGAAACACAAAGAAATGTGTCTTCAGACGACATTTGAAGCTGGCGAGAGTGTCACAGGTTTTAACAACACTTGGTAACATGTTCCATACGTTGGCATTGACTACGCGTTCCTTTGTCGGTTTGAATAAAAAACGGCTAATCTGATTTATGTGGCGGAGGTAGAACGAGCATGCGCTGACAGTTTGCGACACTTGCTTTTTTATATCTAGGTGCCTGTCAATGAAGACACCGAGACTTTGAACACATCGTGAAGCTGTAATTGTAGAACCACCAACGCGAATCACAATTCAACGATTGCATCCGCAGACTTGGGTACATTCGGAAGATACTGTGTCTTGTCGTCGTTCATGCACATATAATTTCTTGCCATCCAGTTCTTTATTTCATCCAAACAGTCCTCCATTTGCAGAACCGCAACCGTTAAAGCGGAAAGATTCATGTCGAAATGTGAGTATATATGTAAATCGTCAGCCTAGTGGTGGAAGAATAGTCCATGGGCTCGAATAATGTCACTGATAGGTTGGACATATAATGAAAAGTGCAGTGGTCCAAGGACAGAGCCTTGCGGGACACATGTCGTTAGAGTAGTAGTACTCGACGATTGGTCACCGATTACTATTCGCTGCGTCCTGTCTTGCAGGTACGATGTCATCCAGTCTAGTGCTTTTCCAACAAAGCCATAGCGCAAATGTAGACGCTTAATCAAGATGTCATGGTTGATAGTATCGAAGGCGGCACTAAAATCAACGAGAACCAAGATGGTTCCTTGTTTATTGTCCATGGCTGTTTTGATGGCACTTGTAACGTACAGTAGCGCCGTTTCGGTTGAATGTTTTTTATCGATAGGCCGACTGAAAACACTCAACCATTTGCTGGTCAGAAACATGCGTCATTATCCTAAGCGCGACCACTTTCTCAATGACTTTGGATAATTGTGTAAGGTTACTCACAGGTCGATAACTGCTCAGAATGTCTTTGTCGAGTGATGGTTTCTTCAAAAGCGGACGGACAATTGCATGCTTCAGCGACTTTGGCATGACTGCCTCGTCCAGCGAAGCATTTGTAATCCGTGTGATGACAGACACAATACTTGTGATATTGTCTCTTAGCTGAATTGCAGGCAGAGGATCCAACGTGCACGTTTTACTAGTAGTACCTCAAATCGATGTGATCTCTGTGTTCGTTGTTGGATCAAACGCTTGGATACAGTCAGTGAAACGTCTTTCACCTGTTGGCCTATCGATGATGTTGAAACACTGCAGACCTGACAGGAGCTGGTCAATCTTTTCACCAAAGAAACATGAAAATTGTTCGCATTTTTGGGCCGTCAAGTGGAATTCAGGGTGTTCCTGTATGCGGTGGCCATCAAGCGATTTCAGTAATCGAAACATGGTTTTGTTATTTGCCTTCTCCAGGCGGTTTTGATAATAATCCGTTTTGCGTGCTGATATCAAAGCAGTGCATTCTTCACGAGCGGTGACATATAATTGCCGATGAATCTCCAGTTTAGTTCTTCTCCACACATTCTCTCGTTTCCGCTTTTTATCCCTGGCGTCGTCGATGTCAAAATCGTACTAAGGATGTGGTGAGCTGTCTCTTACTTTCACATTGCGTAACGGGGCATGTTTGTCAAGGCATTCAGTGAGACAGGTGTTGTATATCTTCACCATATCTTCTGCTTATCGATCATTCGCGTATGTATGCAATGTCATGTCAGCACATGCAGACTCGATATCGTTTTGGAGTGCATCTGTTTCAATGTTCCTAAAATTCCGCTTTACAATCGTCTTAGTTTTTACTGCAGGCTTCAGTGCTCTTAGTGTTCAATGCGATGGTGGTCAGACAGAGAGTCAGGATGCACAGTAACGGAAGTAATGAAGTCGTCATCAGTTTGACTGATCACAAGATCCAATATATGTCCAGTTTGGTGCGTTGGCGAATGTATTATGTTGAGTTACATTGAACGATTCACATAGAGTGCGAAGTGGTTCTGATTTGAGGGTATCGTCAAAATTAACATTGAAGTCACCAATGATGACAGTAGGAACAACGGAAATGGATGCCTCTATGAATAGCTGCTCAAGTTCAGCGTAAAAATCGATATTGTTCCAGATGTCTTACTTGATGCAGGCGGGTGATAAGCGGCCCAGATGTTGTATTTCAACAAGAACGGGTTGGTGAGTTGCAGACGGACAAGTTCGAAGGTTGTGAATGGCAGCTTTGGGAGGATCTTGGTGTTGACGTTATTTCGATGAACTATGATAACTCCGCCGCCACGATCAGAGGCACGTGCTACATGATTGAATGTATAGCCGGGAGGCGTCAGTTCAGCCACAATCGCTTCGTCTCCAGTTTTTTAGCCACGTCTCGGTGATGACCAAACATCCCAATCGTGTTGGATAATTTCCTCATTTATAGTCAGCGTCTTATTTTTCACAGATCTTGCATTGATCAATGCGATGTTGGTGTAACGATTCTTAAAATCCTTGTCATCAGTTTGACACAACGACAGTTTCACTCGTGTAATGTTTGTGTTGTTGACACCGCGTTGGTGGTAAGTGGGTATACAGCCGGGCCGACGTCCAATTACTGGACGTATTGTACGATGGCGATGGCGACCGGCTCTGCAACCTCGTCTGACCGCACAAATTCCATTGTCCTTTAACGTGTCGAACAAAGGCTGAGGCAGCCTTCCGCCAGCGACACTCGCAATGTTATGGGCGAATAGTTCCTGCCGAGTGTAGGTCACCATGGGTACAGGTGTGCCACCGGAATAAAAGTCGCAGAAATACACACACACACATATAAAACCAATAACACGAACGAACAGCTCCGTGCATTCAGGGTAATGTTAACAAAACGATGTTGAAATCTCACCAGTATCGTAGTAATACAAATAAGTAAAATTCAATTTTAAACACAGAGCAAATAAATAGCTGCCACTGGGGCGCTTGTCACATTTCACGTATATACATACACACACACACACACACACACACACACACACACACACACACACACACACACACACACACACACACACACACACACACACACACACACACACACACACACACACACACACACACATACACACACACATATATATATGTATGTATATATATATATATGTATATATATATATATATAATTATATATATATATACATATATATTCCCGAAACACATTTTTGTATTGCAATGGGTATAGGTCTTCTGCACACTCATTATGATGTATGACGAAGCCTCAAACTTCTGTAGCCACCCCATCATTGCTTCTTTATGTTCCAGTTCCAGACACATCACTACCATGAAACGAATATGTATCAGAAATAACATTTACTTGAACAATTTAATATTCTGGGCTTATTGTCTCTGATATTATATTCCTATTAAGAACTCACTTAATATATTTGTATTTCCTGTACACTACGGTTGTTTTGTATGTATACAAATGAACTGTGCATGTTTTATTCAATCAATTTACCCACCATCATGCAAACACAGTTTACTGCAAGTAAAAAGCCAACCCAACTTTTTACAAAGGTAGTGGGGCTGCTTGTAGAAGTAATTATAATAATTACTGACACTTTTATATTAGTTACCTCTTCTCATACTTATTCTTGTTTCACGAAACGTGTAATGTGGTGCAAATATCCATTTAACATGATATCCTGAAAAAAAACATGTGCATTCATATAATGCAAAGCATTCTGTAAGTCTACTTACTCAAGACTACCGGTTTTGAAATAGTCGTAATTTGCTACTTCATATATTTAGAAACACACCTTGAATTCTTGCGATTTATTTTACAGTCTAAAATGCTACATCAATTGCCACAATGCTATTCTTCCATTTGTTACATTACACTTTGACACATTGTGATGACTACAACATGTGTAAGCTAGTTCTATTAATTACTCACCATTAATTATCTATTTTGTCATGTTAAACAGAGTACGTGAAACTACATATTACAATGTTTTTTTCAGTTACTTAACTTCAGGTCATTATTAATTAATACAAATCAGGCCATTAACAACATTAGAAACCTATGACTACATAGTTTCTAACAATGTTTATTAGATAAGATAAATTATATAAAATAAATAACTGATCTTCAAACCCATGTTTGTCCGATGTGATATACTATTTACTATGCTACACTATCTTCCATATTACATGGGAGGACTACTTAAATATGTCTCAAACCATGTTGCATAATTTGTCTTACAACATTTCCAAAAGCAGAACAAATACTTATTCAGATATTTATACAAAAAATAATTGATATACAGTGTATAATATAATATATACATAATACCTACATATATACATAATTCATACAAATAGTGACGATTTCCATGCCATATTCAGTGACATGACAGATTACGCTTATGGTATTTACACAGTAATAACATAACTTAAGGCTAAGCAAACAAAATACGACATGACGGCAGCTCGAAGTTGTGAGTTGTGTTATGGCTCTAAGTTGGTTAACTTTACAATGCCTATACGTAAGGTATGCACAGCTGATCAAATGTTTACTTTACCAGCTCCTAAATACAGAAATATAGTTGATGTACGTGCCTTGATCATTTGTTTCGTCATGACAAAGCAGACAGTTGCAACAATTTGCAGACATTTCTGCCGCCGGCAAACTGGACGCCATTGCACGGCGCTGGTTGAACACGTGGATACGTACTCGTTGCTCATTGGTCGAAAATATCCCGTTGCTTAACCCACCTGTCGAGTCAAAACATGCGGCCGGTTGTGTTATATCGACAATAGCTTTAATGTTTCATTCGTTACTTAGCGCCATTGAAATACTTGATTTGGCAACCCAGTAAAGGGAAAACGTCAAAAAAGCGACGACGGCACCATGACAGTAACAACCATGTAAGAACATTTGGACAAGAATAGCCAAAAGCAAAAAAATGTAAAGCTGTAGCAGAGTCCTGCACATCCTATGCCGCAGTCGTCGTCACAGAAGACGGTAGCTAAAGAAGCACCCAGAAGGCCATGCCGACGATCATGATCTTGTTGATATTTGTGTCTTAAATGTTGTTCTATGTGAATTTGTACTGCCCGCATCCACTGTTGCCGGTTCTGTGCAGTGGACTCCGAGGTGTCTCTTAACTACATCTTTGTAGGAATACAACCCTCTGGATACTGTCGCTACTCATTCGAGTAACATGACCAGTCCAGGGGAGTTGGGATGCGCCATGCAACTATACAAGCGGAACGCGACGACATTATTAATCGGTCGCTTACGTCGTATTCTGGCAATAACTTACACAGTCAATTAACTTATGTATGCATATGGGTAAATATGTATAGTTAGCCCTTCGGAGAGCGCGTAGTTTAATCGTTATGTTTACAATGGGAGGGCACCACTGTGGTTGTACTAATCCATGTTGCATAATAGTGATGTTGTTAATTTTAATGGGAACTATTGGCAACATTTGTATGTTACACACATATATGAGTTGAAACAAACTAACCATATATGCAAATGCAATCACAGTTTAAACGTCAGTGTTACTCAGAATGTGGTCTTAACGTGGGAAATTCTAAAGAAACCTCCACTCTCTTTCAAAGCTGACATCTTCTTCATGATATACGGACTTTTAGCCAATAAGAGAGCAGTAAGAGAGAAGAGAAGACTTTACCGGCGCGTCATCGATTCCTTCAAACTCAAAGACCTGTCATGGAATACGGCACGGTAGAATCCTACAAGACCAGTTTGCAATAAAACGTGAATTTGCCATATGCCATAATATTCCGTGTGCAATAGCAGCAATGCAACAGCGAAGAACAAAGAGTTGTATTTTAACGTTTCCTGTGAATATAACAGTAATAAAACAGCGGTGAATCGAATTATCGACCGACTGAACTCGATTTGGCAGGGGCGATATCTTACTTTCCGACCTAATTATGAAAACGACCTCATACAGCTACCACATTTCTCCCCATAGATACAACACACACTACTTTGTCCAAAACATACACTGATATTATTATAGTAGCGCCTACACGGTCGACATTTTAACCCGGGTTAAATCTGTAGCGTCTACACGAAGCATCTCGATGCAGTGGGGTCAATACGACGTGAGTGGTGCTTTGTACCGCCACCAGGGTGCGTTACTTATTCTACTTCAGGAATACAAATTGTCTAACAACACACCCGCGAATAAATTTATCAAATTGACAACTATCGGACATATAGGCCTACGTCAACCTCATCGCAATCATTACGCTGTTCAAGCAGATGATGAACTGTAGACGGCAGCTGTGTGAAATGCAGAACAAAACGCGACTGCGGTGCAAACGTAGAATGGAAAAAGTTTCAGGCGGCAATAAAGGCGTAATTTCCAGCGAAACAAGCCTGAATATCCGCCCTCCCCCAAATGTCCAAAAGACACTTGCACTCATCGCTGCTCCAGTTCAGTCCTCTCCCACACATTTTTCGATTTGGATAGAATTTTTAATAATTATTCGTGTTTGGCGCAGTAAAGTAGATGCGGAAGTGCATTAACGACCACTGCGACATCCATAGCGGAGCCAAGACACTATGACGTAATCTGTGTTGTCCAACTACACGAGAGCTGCTGAGTCTGATTCACCTACAATTGCAGGGCTAACTTTTAGCGCGGTATTTTAGCTCGCCATTTTGTCACCCTGTAGACGCGTATCCCGGGTTAAAAACATCGTGTGGGCGGGGCTTATAACGAACAAAATATGCAAGAAACTAATCCTTTGGGTTAAGTCAAACCAACTAGGTAAACCATAACATATCCGCAAGATGACGGTACTAGATAGTCGACCTAGTAGATCACCCAGATTAAGTGCTGGTGAACTTTCGCTCACCACACGGATAGGCTTTTCTTGTGTATGCTATAGCACTGATCTATGTGTCTATGATTAGAACTTGTATCCAGCTAGTTCTATACACGTAGCGGCATCTACAACGTCGTTGTTTGTCTACCGAGGGCTAGGATAGAACATGTGACTGAAAGGGTAGAGAAGGTATTGGGGCATGGCAAGGGAGGGTCTATACTAGTACACGTAGGGACAAATAATGCTTACAGGGATGGAACAACTGGGATAGTACAGACGTACAGACAGTTAGTGAGGAAGTTAAAGAAGACAAGAGTTGAGCAAATTATTCTCTCAGGAATTTTGCCAGTAATGGGAGGTAGGGGACCAACATATAGAAACTGCAAGAGGATGGCGATCAACGCACTAGTTGATCAGATGTGTAAAGAAGAGGGGGTGGGATTCGTAGATTTATGGGGATACTTTGTTGGGAGGGAAGATATGTACATGAGAGATGGCCTCCATCTAAGTGGAAAGGGGGCAGCAGTTTTCTCAGAGAACTTGCTGCAATCTGTTGACAGTGGGACAGGCTGCATCTATTTAAACTAGATTCGCAGGGGGGATTCACAGAGAAGCCTGAAACTGGAGGCATAGATAAAAACAGCAGAAATAAATCAGCAAAGAACAGCCTGGAAAACTATTCTGAATCAGGATATTTATGCGTTTGTTTAAATGCAAGGAACATAGTAAACAAAAGAAGTGAACTAAACATTATGGTAGAAGATATTGACTCTTACATAATAGGTATAACCGAATCATGGGCCACCACTGATATATCAGATGCGGAATTGGGACTAACATGCTATGTAATGTTCAGGAAAGATAGAATAGGAAGAAGGGGAGGTGGAGTTATTTTATTTGTTAAAGAACCTATCCAGGCTTATGAAATAAAATTAGAAAGAGAAGCAGATTGCGAAGATGCTGTTTGGTGTAACATAGTTACAGGAACCTCAACGTTAACGGTGGGTTTAGTTTATCGAAGTCCAAACAAAAGTGTAGAAGAGAATGAAAAAGTACAAAACGCTTTAAGGGAAGTTAGCGAACGGGACTGTATTATTATGGGAGATTTTAACCATGGTCATATACAATGGAAATCTGTACAGAGTACGGGGAGTGAGGACCACACGTTTTTAGTTTTAGTACAAGACAGTTTCCTTTCTCAACATGTGTTAGAGCCAACCAGAGGTGAGAATGTATTATACATAGTTTTGTCCTCACAAAATGAATTAGTTGACAATGTCAAATTATGCGAGCCACTGGGAAGTAGTGATCACAACCAGATACATTTTACCATCAAAGTAAAATCAGAAAGAAATAATAAAAAGCAGTTCAGGAGAAATTTTCACAAAGGAAGATATAAGGTAATGAGAAAATATTTAGCAAAAATAGACTGCAACAACACACTGAAGAATAAGTCAGCAACAGAATGCTGGTATATCTTAAAGAGTGAAATTAAGTGCATCGTCGATAAATTTGTTCCTTAAAAAACAAGGGAAACGGTCCAGAAAGAAATACTTATCGAAAGAAGCCATTAGAAAAATTAAGTACAAACAAACGATGTGGAAGTCATATAGACTTACTGGAAATAACGAAGACTACAACATTTATAAAGAAGCACTAAACCAATCTACAACTGAAATTCGGAGAGAAGCTATGAACAAAAATTAGCTTGTAATATAAAACAAGACAGCAAGAGTTTTTATGCATATGTTTGGAGCAAACAGAAAGTTCAGGATAAGGTCGGTCCTCTAGAAGATAGTGCTGGAAATATAATATCAGAGGGATTCTTAATGGCAGAAGACCTGAATGAGTATTTTAGTTCAGTGTTTATTAGGGAATATATTAGTTCATTGCCAGTTCAAGGGGGCAGAATCAGACTATTTAGGACAGTTAGTTGTAACCCCGGAAATGGTAGCTAAGAAAATAAAGGCTATGAAGGATAATAAATCACCAGGAGTGGATGGAATTCCGCCTAAACTACTATTGGAAATTGCAGAACAAATTAGCGTACCACTTGCAACAGTTTTCAACTTGTCATTAGAAGAGGGAGTGGTTCCTTTAGAATGGAAATAAGTAAACATTATACCGTTATTTAAAAAAAAGATTTCAGAAACAAGTCATAGAACTACAGACCAGTGAGTTTAACGTCAGTGATATACACATTATTAGAAAGACTAATTAAAGATCACATGGTGGATTTTCTTGTTAAACAAAACTTGATAAACCCATCTCAACATGGTTTTTTTAAAGCGAGGTCATGCTTAACAAATATGTTATGTTTTTTGGAAGATATCACAAAGTGGGTAGACGAGGGATCACCAGTAGATATCATCTACTTACATTTTTAGAAAGCTTTCGGCAAAGTGCCACAACAAAGGTTGCTGTTTAAACTTAAGGCGCATGGCATAGGAAATGGTTTAATTAACTGGATAGAAAATGGCTAATTGACAAAAGACAACGGGTAGCAGTTGATGGGGAGGCTTCACACTGGAAATCAGTTTTGAGTGGGGTACCACTGGGATCAGTACTGGGATTTATATTATTCTTAATGTATATCAACGATTTCGAAGATTATATAACAAGCAAGGTTTTGAAATTTGCGGATGATACAAATTTTTTTACAAGGATTAAACGTGATGGAGATAGAGAGCATTTACAAGATGATTACATAGAAGTGTTTAAAATATTGAATGGTTATGAAAATATTGATAGAAATAGTTGTTCCTCAGTTAAGAAAGATAGAAGGACCAGAAGACATGAAGTTACATTAGTAAAGGAGCAGTGTATATTATATATTAGAAAGTTCTCATTCTCTCAAAGGACTGTAAATGAATGGAACAGATTATCTCCTGATTGTTTTAGAGTTAGTAGCGTGAATATGTTTAAAAATAAAATCGACACATACCTTAAAAGGGCGGGATACACGTAGATAAACAGTATTGGACTCTCGATAAGCCAAAAGGCTTCCTTGTTCACCTGCCATCTAGAGTTAATTTTCTGGATGGCAATCTTGCTAAATCTGCTGATACAGTGAACATTTTTTATGTGTGTAATGTACAAAAAGTATACAAAATTATTTACGTCATATTTTGCCAACAATTAATTAATTCGGAAGCAAAATAATACCTGAAATACAATTTCATAACTAGGTCAACAAACACATCAGTTGAAGTGAAACGAACAGTTTTATTCCCTTACGGAAACTAGGCATTGAACAAATTCGTCGACGTGTCCCTGCAAGCGCAGTTTTGACTTCCCGACATGTTGGCTGACGTCAGGTGGCGCAGCGCCCCGTAGCCACAGAGGGCGCTGTGCTATATGATGTCACACGGAAACCAAAAAAGAGCGGCGCGCTACTAGAAAGCAACTTTTGTGGTTGCAGAAGTCAACGGGATATCGACACTCGGATGTCCTGTATTCATACGATTTGGGTGTGACGCCAAAACGTTTATGGGAGCTTAGACGTAATAATGTCGATGGCCGAGTGCCAGCAATTTTGCCACGTGTCCGGGTCGAAATGATCGACAACCTGAGGAAGTATTTCAACGAACGCGTCATCCATCACCTGGAAATAATGTGAAACAGTAATGTAAAAAACACTGCTTTACTGTTATGGTTGTGGTGGTAATGAAGGTGTTGATGGTGGTGATGGTGGTGCTGATGGTTGTGGTGGTGTTGGTGGTGAAGGTGTTGATGGTGGTGATGGTGGTGGTGGTTATTGATAGTTGAGATGGTGTTGATAGTGGAGTGATGGTGTCGATGGTGTTGATGAGGTTAATGAGGTCGATGGTGTCGTTGTTGTCGATGGTGTTGGTGGTGGTGGTGATGGTAGTGGTGGTGGTGGTGGTGGTGGTGATGATGATGATGATGATGATGATGATGGTGATGATGATGTTGGTTGTGGTGGTGGGGGAAGTGACACAAATCACACAATAAAATATACGACATTGCAAATAGCAATGTTTACATCGCGGGCTCATATCCCGTAATAGTACAAATTTTGACACACAATTTTGGGGTACCTTGTATTTGCAATAAAACTATTAGAACCATATTTGCGTTATCAAAACCACTATTACTCTATCGCAGAAATGAAGAGATGCCATCTGACGTTAACAGTCAAACCACGTGTATGGAGCCAGACTCTCCACCACGCGTGCTTGTCGAGAGGAGGGCAATTTCTTCATCTTGAAAAATTGCATCTACTGGAAGGAGCGCAAAAGGAACTATATTAGCTGCGCACAAAACAAATAGGGTTATAGTTAGGGTTAAGGTCAGGGTTAGGGTCAGGCGTAGGGTAACGGTTACATATTCACATAAATGGCCGTGCATAAATAAACCTAAAGTTATTTAAACAAGATATTAAATTTTTATACCGGCAAGATATGTATTTATACGCAGATGTAGAACCAAACATTCAAGATCCAGTAACTCGCTATATACCTGGAAGTAGCCGACACTAACGCCGGGCCGGGCAACGTGTTGGTCAGCCAGATGTTTGGCCGCGGCCTCCAGTGAGGGGCGGTCATCGAGGAAGTTGATGAGGATGTCCAGTCCGTTGAGCACACGCACGACGTGGGCCTCGAACTCCGGGCTGTGGATGTCAGCGACGTTGACGCGGCTGAATAATTGCTTCGCCCCCGGGTCGCGTTGGAAGATGCTGCAACAGATGAAGATACACGTGGTATGGAGGCTGGTCGATAATTGGGATGATTTGTGATTACGTGACATCCGGTCTTGTATCCAGGCAACGGCGGGCTGTACACAACAACCGCAAGATGGCGCGTCAGCGTTTATTGCAACAAAACGAGGGAAACAGTCCACTATTTTCTTCAGCTGCATATCTTTTGCTGGTCCCTTGAAGAATTTTTGTATTACTGCCAGGCTTGAGAGGTGACATTATTCATCAAAACACCGCTGCATCGTTTGGGTAAACAATGCATAACATTCGGTTGTGTATAGCCAAGATATCGGATCACCTTGACGACCGAACACCAAATAAAGGCATTGGCGTACGTCTAATGGTCCCAATACTCAATATCAGGATTACCTTCTTTCGATACGCCAGGTGGCGGGCGTGTGTAAACGCGGAGCATCGCAGGATCTATAGCCGGGGAACATATTAGCGATATTTACTGTGACGAAAACTATTGGTCCGGGTATCCAAAGAAATTGGCTCTCGTACTAACTCATCAAATATGATCTTTTTCAGTTTATAACCAACTCTTAAATCCGAATATATTGACAAAGTTACACGCAGACGTAAAACTTAACTAAAAAATATAACCTTTAGGCTGCAGGTTCATACACTATATCCTATGATAGTCAACGTTTCCGAGCATGTTTATTTTTGGGTTACGGCCTACATTTTATTTTCCATAAAACCAGCATCAAGGTAATTGGATAGCATAACATTAATTATTGTTTAATTGTACAAGCGATCAATCACTGAAATGAAGTGATGCCTCCTGACGGTGACAGTCATATGGAAGTCTCTCACTAGACCCTCTTTCTCGGCAAAGTCAAGCAGCCGGGCGAGAGTCTTTTAATTAAGCGAGACTAGAAGGACGGCAACAATATGTCAATAATAGTAGCCTCGATTGTCTAGACTCCGTAATGTGGCGCCACCGTTTGTCGCTCATACGATAGCCTGAGGACATAGTTGTTTTTAATGTGCTGAAAACGATCATTTACTCTGAATCAGGACCTCGAACTAAGATAATTACATTATCCACTATTTAGTAACTCAATCCATAATGTCTTCACAATGCATTCATATCATGTGTTTATTTTTTACCTTAAGGTAATATAGTTATATTTTCTTAATGGGAGGTTTGTGCTTAGCTGGCTACGGGCTATGAGCTTGCAAGCATACCAGTTTTGGCTCGCCGGTATGGGCCGGGCCTGGACCTGAAATGTGCGGACTGGGCTGGACCTAGGCTAAACGTTAACGGGCCTGGGCCGGGTTTAGGGCGTGAGACTCTGCGTGCCTGGACAGCGCTTGGACTCGAACTGTTAATTGTGGACAGGACCATGGCTAAACTTCTGCATTACCAAAATTCTAGGCCCGTGCAGTGTGTATGTATGTAGGTATGTATGTGTGTATTTGTGTATGTGTGTATGTGTGTATGTGTGTATGTGTGTATGCGTGTATGCGTGTATGCGTGTATGCGTATATGCGTGTATGCGTGTATGCGTGTATGCGTGTATGCGTGTATGCGTGTATACGTGTATACGTGTGTGTGTATGTACGTATGTACGTATGTATGTATGTGTGTATGTGTGTATGTGTGTATGTGTGTATGTGTGTATGTATGTATGTATGTATGTATGTATGTATGTATGTATGTATGTATGTATGTGTATATGCATGTAGAGTTATAAATAAGAAAGTAATCAGCAAAATTATAATCGTCCAGAAAGCACTTACTGAGCGAAAGCTTCTTCGGCTAATACTATCCTGATCTTATCCGAGTTCTGCGCACCCCACACGCTCTCCCACATTTTGATCACCTGGGCAGCGTCGTCGTGTGTGCACTGGCTTGAGTGCGCCATGCATGATGTCATGCAGGAGAGCGCCAGTAAAAGGAACACTGTCTTCATCTTCAACGCAGTTTCTGTAAAACGTCACTTTTGCCAGTATCGTTGATTGAAGGAACGAAAGACACACACACACGCACGCACGCACGCACGCATCCACACACAAACACACACACACACACACACACACACACTACACAGATTGAAACAATGTAAATAACAGCTGTAAACTAACAGAAAATCTAACAATTCAAAATGGCTGACTTACGTGGCTCACTGTTTAATATCAGACGCGTCTACTCTGCCCCGTGATCTGCGACTGACCCGATGTCGTCCACGCGCTCCTTATATACATATCTTGTTGTTGGCGGAATGTGTGCACGTAACGTCGCTCTGGTCGCGGTTTTGACATGAAATATCTCAAGTAAAAGGTGTTTCAAAACGTGGTAAAAGGTTTTGATAGATTTTAACGATTCTACCCATCAACCTAATTCGCAAACTCATGTTTTGCATCGTTTTATGGGCGGAAAGTTCAAGCACCGGCGCTGTTTGTGTCAAGTTGACATTCGTTGTGCAACAAACGTATTGAATCGGAGAGAGACGGACCACTGACCTAATTCGCACAATCGTGTTTTGTTTCAACGTTTTTTTTTAAAGATAGAAAGTTCAGACAGCCACTCGTTTTGGATCACGTTGACATTTGTTATACAAGAAACGGAGTGCGAAAGTCTAATGGTAGTTTCCACAATCTCCAGCTAACCCAATTCCAAATTACCAAACATTCACCGGCCGCATTCCGAAACTACCACAATACATAACATCCTCAACTCCAGATATCCTCGCTATACAAATATTTCAACTAACCAATATTGAGATATTACCCTATCTATCCAGAACAGTTTGCTTTAAATGACGAGCAAACTCAATCTTTGTAAATATAAAATTTACAATAATATACAATTCCGCCGTCATTAGCACGCTTACCTTTTACAACTTGCTTATACTCTTTAGTTCCAAGACGTACACACCCATACGTTGGCAAATTAATACTGCTTAAATATCGATTACTACATTGAACAACCCTTTTGTTTTATGCACCTTCCTCTAACCTATATATATATATCCTATATATATATATACATATATATCAGGAACGGCGTATCGAAAAAAAGTCCAATGTGCACATTAAAGTACTTTTGGTTCATCTGTTCATTTGAACACCATCTCGACTTCTCTGACAAGCTTTCAGCCACGCTGCAATTACTGATCGAAGATCATTCAGTCACATTTATTCACAACCGTCTACAATAAGGACAAAGGTACCAATTTATGCAGTGAATTAAGGCAACGTGAAGTGAAAGAAATTGCACAAACTTCGAAACTATACCAATAGCTTGCCAGTCTTGTCACGATGCTACTGCTTGCCAAACGCTCCATAAAGCACAACAGTGGAAGACTGACATGCGTGGAATGAGAACATAATTATTTATTTTATATCGCAAATTTGTCACTCATAGTATAAATCAATTACCAACGAGAGAGATATATAAAGTTGCCCTCATTACGGGTGACTGTTGGGGAATATTTTACATTTGTGATGGTGTTGCGAGTTAGTATTGCAGTATTATTATCGTATAGCTTTATAGCTATTGCGATAGTATCACGACAATACCGTGGATTAGCAATTACTAGGAAAGGCCTACCATAGACATAACATATGGGAGGTGCCATGGAGACGATCGATTCCCAAATATGGTGAATTCTTCCATGACGCAGCTGTTGTAGAAATAATTTATGTTTGGATGCTAAGTCAAATTTCAAAATGAAATTGAGAATTACATTCAAGAAAATTGTGTTTCTGTGGCACAAATAGTCCTGCTCAGCTATTTGCCAACTGTCGTTACTATCGATAGTTCAGCGTATTATCGACGATAACTATCGATGGTTCAATAAACTTTTGATAGTCGTCAAATATCGTCAAATCGACTTCCGGCTCGCCCCGGATTTCTAGAACAAGGAGACAAGCAGTGGAAGGCCTTTGCGGGCGGCTCAGCGCAAAATATCCTCTAAATAATGTAATTAATGACCCAATATCTACCAGGAACGTGACAACGAGATAATGTGACGTTCGTGCGCCACCCTTCTACCGGTCGACGCACTGTCCTATCTTGAACGAGGAGGTAATCTTTATTTAGTCGACCTTTTTGTACCGGAATAATGTAAACTATGACGTTGTACGCAGCTACGTTACACGAATAAGTCTAACTCACGCGAACGCTCTTACTCTTTAAAATGGTTTGTTGAAATATAATATTGTAAGACAGGCCTCGAAGCCAGGGATGCTTGGGGGGCTCAGCCACCCAATAATTTAGGTGGGGGACTGAATGTAGGATTAGCCCCCAAATATACTTAGGGAATGCGGGTGGATTTTGGGGTGCAATTTGAGGTTTTTGGTCAGTTTCAAGGGGGGCTAATCGATGTTTTTGGAGAGCTTCAATGTGTGTATTTTTGTGCGATTCTCAAGGGGGGTATAAATCGAGGTTTTGGAGAGCCTCAACCCCCTGCACCATTCCGACGCCAGTGTGTAAATTTGTGGCGACAAAACGTACACGATATTCTCATCACTATCGTGCAAACACAATATCATTATTATTATTATTTAGTTCAGTGGTACCCTACCTGGAAGCTTCAAGATAGTAGACACATGTCTGCCTAACCTTGCTTTATGGCTTAAACGTTAGTGGATTTTAGTAATTACAAAGCTTATTAGTATCACGAGTAACGTTTGTGTTCGCCTTGCGCTTTTTGTTACATGTTTCTGTTTAATATTTGGTTACTGCACTTTTTTATAGCTTTCACGGGTGAAAAACCAACATTTATCTGGCTAATCATTATATAACTATGATATATATTCTGCATATGAATAGTTAAAATAAAGTTTATCCAGTGAAAATTGGTTCACCTCATCGGCCGCCCGATTGACGTGACCGCAATTAAAGAAAATTGGGTGAATTCCTGCAGCACTGCTGATCAAATGATCTGCCGTGTTTAGCTTTATCGCCCTGAACATGTTTCGTAGGACACCGGTTGATGCCCTGGCGATACGAACACGCCAGTCAGTAGTGTATTCACATGCCTTTCTTGTGACAGACGTAACAGTTTGGTTGCTGAACGTATTTTGCAGCTTGCGAGTACATAGCCTAACATGACCAATGAGTACCTAGTCATCACCGTCTAAATGTCGCTAATAGGATGTCTAGGAATTGGGTTTCTTTCAGGCATCATCGTATCATCAGAATCAGAATAAATTTTATTGGCGACTTGCCATTTGGATTGTACGTACATTCACGATAAAATAGACACATCCCCACACGAATAATGTCTTGTTCTAAAACACAAGAAATTGTGTTAAACAATTAAAGAACATCGTGTACATAATAATAATAAAATTAATGCAATTACCCTAAAATTATACTTAAATAAATTCTCCAAAATGATCCGTGAACACAATAAACTCTATATGAAGCGTTTTATATTAAAATGTGTGCACAATAATTGCATTACTAACTTTTAAAAACATCGTGTTTTTATTCATTTTGTAAAAAACATTCAGTTTCATGTTGATAATTTGTATATAATTCTTCTTATTCTTATTATATACACGCATCATTTTATCCTCTTTAATATTTTCGTCCTCTTTAATATTTAGAATATCAATAACAATAGTACGCTATGAGATACGATTGAAAAAGCAGTATCGCTATCTAAATGCGACTGATGGTAGAGATGAAGGTGGTGGAGGTTGTGGTGATGGCGATAGTGGTAGTGTCCCCGTTATAGTAGGGTTTGTTCCTTATCAGATGATCTTGTGCACATTTAGCGGCATCTGTGCACTAACTTGGCCTAGCAAGTCACTGACCAAAGGTCAGGTATTTTATTAGCTACTGATCTCGGCAGCACCTAGCCTCGATTGTCTGTGGGTTGGCGTCACCTTTTGTTGAGCACAACAAAGTCTGGTTCCAACGACATATTTGTGTTGTTAACATTTGAGAAGGATGTTTGTTTACCGTCAGGGTAACCAAAGGCATTAACTCTCATGCTAAAGTTTGATGCTTCACGCAACAAATATCCGACTTCTGAATCGCCAATGGATGTATAATATACATTTATGTTGTGCCGAGTGTGAAGGTATGAGGAATGGTATGTACAAATTGCAAGCACAGTATTAAAGATACGAAGTCTGTTCGTCAGCACGGAATTAGCTGGCGTAGTAAAGTTGAATATCAGATGGTATAGCAGTCAACTCAGCCCGACTCCGAAAAAAAGGAGTTTACTATAGTAAATTATTAGATGAACACAGAAATAATATTTAAGAAACATGGACAATTCTAAGAACTGTAATGGGAATAAATCTAAAACAATCCAACTACCCTAATCATTTCATTATAGAAGAAAACAAGGTTGAAAACAAAACAGACATAGTTAACTCATTTAACAAATTCTTTATAACTATTGGACTTAATTTAGCGAAAAACATAAATGTGCCACCTAAAGTATCTGTATACGACTATTTAACTTGTAGAAACAAGAAAAGTATTTTCCTGTCACCAGTTGACGAAAATGAAGTTATATGCGTTGTAAGCAGTTGTAAAAGCAAAACGTCTTCTGACTGTAATGGCATCGATTTCAGACTTATTAAATGTGTAATTGCTTCTATTATAAACCAGTAACACAAAATATTATGTAACACATTTTTTCAAACTGGAATTTTTCTTGAAAAGATTAAAGTTGCCAAGGTCATACCACTTTTTAAAACAGGAAGCAAAAGCGATATCAATAACTATAGGCCTATTTCCTTGCTTCCACAATTTAAAAAAAAATAGAAAAATTATATAACAATAGGTTTTATACATTTGAAAAAATGTGTGATATATTGAACGCTTGTCAGCATGGGTTTTGGGGAAAATGTCCGCCACACATGCTCATGTAAAAGTTGTGTATGAAATTACAAATTCGTTAAATAAAAGAAAACATGCTATTGGGGTATTTATCGACCTAAGAAAAGCTTTTGACACAGTAGACCACCAACTACTATGTAAGAAACTGGAATTTTATGGTATTCGTGGTGTTGCTTATTAGTGGACAAGAAGTTACTTATCAAATAGAACACAATATTATGTTAGCTACGAAGGATATATATATATATATATATATAATATGTCTGTTCATTTACGGATATCGTGTGTTTGCCCACAATGTTCTATCTTACGTTCACAACTGTTTTTAATATATGTTAATGATATGTGTAATGTGTCGAAGCTGTTGAAATTGATCTTATTCGCTGACGACACAAATCTATTTCACTCTCATAGCCACCTACCAGATCTGGTAAATGAACTATGTGTGGAGCATAATAAGATGTATACGTGGTTCTGTGTAAACAAATTATCACTGAACATTTATAAAACCAATTATATATTATTTGGGAGATACAGACATAAAGAATATGTTACAATTAGCATCAACAATAATGCTATCAAGAAAATTCAAGCTACTAAATTTATAGATGTCTTAATTAAAGAATAATTAAACTAGAGGAACAACATTAACGCGGTAAAATGTAAATTATCAAAAGTAGCATCTACAATGTACACAGTTAGCCATTGTATTGATCAATCTAGCATGTGTACTTTGTATTATTCATGGTTCTTACCCCACTGTACTGTTCTGAAATATGGGGAAACACGTAAGTAACAAAGATACAATGTATTATACTGCTACAGAAAAGAGTGGTACGATAGATCCACGGTGTCAGACGATGTGATTATACAAATAACTTGTCTTATATCTCTCGAAATTTAAAACTCATGGATTTAGTTGAGCTAAAAACTATCTTATTTATTTTCGACGCATATCATAATATCTTACCAAATGATCTTCAACGAGAGAAAATGTGCGTTCGGATGTGAGGGCAATGTCCCTACTTGTGATCGGTGTAAAAGTGTGGAACCAATTAAATACATCGCTTGCTAGTATAACGCCAAAACATAAATTTAAGCGTCACTACGTCGATATGCTTTACAACAAATATGTTATGTAAATTATCATAAAGGCATATCCCGGATGCAAGTATAGAAAAACAGATAACCATTTTTATTATGTATCACTGTATCGCTGTGTATATGTATGCTTATAACTTCTAATTTAGTATGGCCACATTTAACAAGATTTAACAAGATTGCCACCCAGAGAATTAACTCTAGGTGGCAGGTGGACAAGGAAGCCCTTTGGCTTATCGAGAGTCCGACCCTTTTATCTATGTGTATCCCGCCCTTCTGAGGTATGTGTCGATTTTATTTTTAAACATATTCACGCTACTAGCACCCACACAATCAGCAGATAATATGTTCCATTCATTTACAGTCCTTTGTGAAAATGAGAACTTTCTTATATCTAATCTACACTGCTCGTTTGCTAATGTAACTTCATGTCCTCTAGTCCTTCTATCTTTCTTAACTGAAAAAAAAAATTTCTATCAATATTTTCATAACCATTCATTATTTTAAGCACTTCTATCTGATATCCTCTCAATCTCCTGGTCTCTAGTGTTATTAAACCGCATTTTTTAGGCGTATTTCGTAACTAAGATCCCTCAGTTTTGGTATCATTTTAGTTTTTCTCCTCTGTACTCTTTCTAGCATATCTATGTCCTTCCTGCAATATGGCCTCCACGCTTGAATACAATATTCTAAATAAGGTCTAACTATTGTTTTGTACAGCGGTATTATTAGCTCTTTTTCCTTATACGTTATGTTTCGCCTAATTAATCCAAGGATTAGATTTCCCTTTGAAGCTGCAATTCCGCACTACTCTGAAACCTTCATATCAGCAATAATGGTTAACCCTAAGTCCTGTTCTTTTACAGTAGTACTTAGTGCAGTACCCCCTATTGTGTATTCTACATCTTCGTTCCCATGTCCTGCGTGAAGGCATTTACATTTCCCAAAATTGAACAGCATTTGCCACTTTTCAGACCATTTGATCAACTTGTCAAGATCATCTTGTAAATGTTGTCTATCTCCATCACTTTTAATCCTTCTAAACACTTTTGTATCATCCGCAATTTTCAACACCTTGCTTGTTATTTCATCATCCAAATCGTTGATATATATTAAGAATAATATAGGTCCTAGTACTGATCCCTGTGGGACCCAACTCAATACCGATTTCCAGTTTGATTCCCCATTAACTACTACACGTTGTCTTCTGTCAATCAGCCATTTTTCTATCCAGTTTATTGTACCATTTCCTATGCAATAGGCCTTTAGTTTAAGCAGTAATCTTTGATGTGGTACTTTGTCGAAAGCTTTTTGAAAATCTAAGTAAACGATATCTACTGGTGATCCCTCATCTACCCACTTAGTGATGTCTTCCAAAAAAACATAACATATTTGTTAAGCATGACCTCGCTTTAAGAAACCCATGTTGAGATGGGTTTATCAAGTTAAGTTTAACAAGAAAATCCACCATGTGATCTGTAATTGGTCTTTCTAATAATTTGCAAATCACTGATGTTAAACTCATCGGTCTGTAGTTCTCTGACTTGTTTCTCGAACCTTTTTTTAAATAACGGTATAATGTTTGCCTCTTTCCATTCTAAGGGAACCACTCCATCTTCTAATGACAAATTGAAAACTGTTGCAAGCGGTACGCTAATTTGTTCTATAATTTCCAATAGTAGTTTGGGCGGAATCCCATCCACTCCAGGTGACTTATTATCCTTCATAGCCGTTATTTTCTTAGCTACCATTTCCGGGGTTACAATTAATTGTCCTAAATAGTCTGAATCTGCCCCCTTGAACTTAGTCTCTGGTACTGACAGTGAACTAATATCTTCTCTGGTAAACACTTAACTAAAGTACTCATTCTGTCATGAAGAATCCCTGTGACATTATATTTCCAGCACTATCTTCTAGAGGACCGACCTTATCTTGAACTTTCTGTTTGCTTCGAACATACGCATAAAAACTCTTGCTGTCATGTTTTATATTACTAGCTAATTGTTATTCATAGCTTCTCTTTGAATTTCTAATTTCAGCTGTAGCTTGGTTAAGTGCTTCTTTATAACTGTTGTAGTCTTCATCATTTCCAGTACATCTATATGACTTCCAAATCATTTGTTTATACTTAATTTTTCTAATGGCTTTTTTCGATAACTGTTTCTTTATGGATTGTTTCCCTTGTTTTTTGAAGGGTACAAATTTACCAACTATGCACTTAATTTCACTCTTTAATATATTCCAGCATTCTGTGGCTGTCTTATTTTTTAGTGTGTTATTCCAGTCTACCTTTTCTAAATATTTCCTCATGTCCTTATACCTTCCTTTGTGTAAATGTCTCCTATACTGCTTTTTACTATTTCTTTCTGATTTTACTTTGATGGTAAAATGTATCTGGTTGTGATCACTACTCCCCAGTGGCTCACATATCTTGACATTGTCAACTAATTAATTCTCACCCCTGGTTGGTTCTAGCACATGTTAAGAAAGGAAAGTATCTTGAACTAAAACTAAAAACTTGTGGTCCTCACTCCCCATACTCTGTAGAGATTTCCATTGTATATGCCCGTGGTTAAAATCTCCCATAATAATACAGTCCCGTTTGCTTACTTCCCTTATAGCGTTTTGTATTTTTTCATTCTGTTCTATGCTTATGTTTGGACTTCGATAAACTAACCCAACTGTTAACATTGAGTTTCCTGTAACTATGTTACACCAAACAGCTTCTTCGCAATCTGCTTTTCTTTCTAATTTTAATTCATAAGCCTGGATAGATTATTTAATATATAAAATAGCCCCACCTCCCTTTCTTCATGTTCTATCTTTCCTAAACATTATATATCCTGTTAGTCCCAATTCGGCATCTGATATATCGGTGGTGGTCCAGGATTCGGTTATACCTATTATGTGAGGGTCAATATCTTCTACCATAATGTTTAGTTCATTTCTTTTGTCTACTATACTTCTTGCGTTTAAACAAACACATTTATATCCAGCTTCAGAAGAATTTTCCAGATTGTACTTCTGTAGTATCCCAGTTGTTCCCTCCCTGTCAGCATTATTTGTTCCTACATGTACCAGTATAGACCCTCCCTTGCCATGTCCCAATACCTTCTCAACCCTGTCAGTCACATGTTCAATCCTAGCCCCCGGTAGACAAACAACGACGTCCTTCCCCTCGCTCAGTGTCTTGTCTGTCTTTCTCATAATGGAGTCGCCCATAAAAACCCTCTCTTTCCTCATTGCCCCCTCAACCACTGCCTTCGAGTAGCTCCTTCTTCGGTTTGCATCTGTCTTTCCCCCCGTCGTCTTTTTTCCTGTCACATTCTCTTTCGATGCATTCTTTCCTGTCGCTTTTTCTCTTGTCACCTTTCCTCCTATCAGCGTCCCTTTTATCGACTTCTCTTCTATCACATTTGCTCTCACTTCCTTTCGTCCCTTCATCTTTCCTCTCATTTTCTTCTCTCCTCTCCCGTCCCATCTTCCCCTCTCCTTCTCTACGGTCACTTTCTCCTCTGTCACCTTCACGCTTGTCACGTTTTCTGTCGTCGATTTTCCAATTTATTCCCCTCCAATCACCTTCCCTCCTCTCAATCTCCTTTCCTCAGTTTTCTTGCCACTGCTATTCTCCTTCAGTCTTGCAGTATTCTCACCTCTGTCCCTGTCGTCTCTCTCCATTCGACCTGTCTCCTTTCTATTTCCCATCTCCATTCCCTTCACAATATCTATCAACCTAACTATCTCCTTCTGCAGACACTCCACCTGCCAACACCCAATGCACTGAAAGGTGAATCCTTCCTCCATGGTTTCTGCCCATGATTTCCCACAGCCGGACAATACAAAACTACCCAGCTGTGGCAGTGATCGCTCACCAAGTGTCGCTTTGCCTTGACTTGCCGCTTGCAAGACGCCACATCCCTATCAGAATTTATTTAATATCTTAACTAACTTAGTCTTTATAAAGACTGTTTCCTGTGTACTACAGCACACTTTATGTTACAGATCTCAATTACACAGCCAACTGTTTATTATATCACGAACGCTAACATAACCGGTAGTGACCTAATTTAATTACAATAAATTACGTTACGTTAGGCTGCTTTGTTTATTTATTTAAGTTACGCCGCCCGACTATTGCCCTTGCTTAATTTTAACAACAATGCTACCTAATCAAAATATCTAGCAAGTACTGGCTTACACAGATATTATCTCATGTAAGTAGTTTGATGGTTGTTACTTTATCTCCTATATATTCTACCACATAATCAGGTTTGTTAAATCTTGTTTACAACTTATCGAAGGCTAAGTTACCCTATTATCACTCACTATACTAAGGTGTTCTAAAATACTCTAACTAATTAACTTTAAGCACAACTGCTACTCAGTATATGTTTACTGCAACTTTATGAATGATATGACGCAAGAATAACACTTATCAATTAGTAATTCCACTTGTTTATCAACTTTTCTGCATCACCAGTTTCTACGATCTATCTCCGCCAAATATAGCCTCGAGTTTCTCGAGATTCGTACTCACTGCCAGACACAATAACTAGCACTACAAAGCGATAGACAGTTAAGTAAGCAAACAGTCTAACTGTGTAACACAATGAGAATCAATTAGTAATTACGCCATATGCAATCAACCTTGACCAAAAGGTAGGCCCTACTCCTTAAAATATTACTCATGGAGTATATACTGTGTAAAATGTTTTTGACGATTTTGGGGTAGACTTTTAAAAGTTTAAAACTTCATATCTACTCCTTTTCAAACAAAATCTCTTTACTTTTTATTTACGTCCTTACGTATAATTTACTTTGTATATTGTTCGCAAGACTTGATTTCGATACATGACTTGTCTTGACTTGATATGTTCTTTCTATGATATGTTTAAAATAAATTGATTGATTGAATGATTAATTGATTGATTGACTGACTGACTCTGGCGTATTGCCAATAAAGATTGTTGTTTTGAAACTGGATGTTTTGTTTACTATTTGAATATGTACCCGTATTCGTACCTTTAAATTGCGACCGTTTATTACGGGCTTACTGAACACAATTTGGCGGGCAGGATACCTTCAACAAAGTTAGTATAGTCTTTAGAACATTATATTAATAAATAAATGAAACAAAACTAGGAACAGACTGCCTCCTCTTAAATAAAGTGTGGACAACAACATAGACTATATATACACGACTCAGAATTGTGTGGCAATAGCTCAGTGTTTGAGACTTTGGAAATACCAACACATTCTCAGGAGGCCGTTCTACCAGATCTGGGTGCGAGCAGAGAACATTTGGTATTTACTTGGGTTGTTGCGGAGCATTGGGGCAAGGTAATCATTATCGTTTGTGGCAATCTGCTGATTACGGGTTCCTCACATCAAGAAGACGCAATCGATGTTACTGAAACATGTGGGTTTGACAGCTACAGTTGTAATATTTCCTCCATTGTACAACCTCCTGAATTAGCAGAACAACTGCGCACGTTGATATCATGTTTTCCCTACAAAGAAAATCTATGTCACAGTCTGTATAACAAAAACAAAAAAACGTGACCCTAGCTGCTGAGCATTCTGACCTTATCCAGTGCCAGATGTGCAGCTACAATTAATATATATGAAAGGTGCAATGAAGAATATGGCCTACAGTGGGCTAATAAATAGAATGTTTAAATGGTACTTGGTTATTATCAATCGCATGATAATTCATAGGCCTCGGAACCAGAGGGTTCGATGGGCTGAGCACCCAGTGTTTTTGTGGGAAGCTGCAGATGTGTTTAGCTTCCCAATATTTCGGCAAGAGGTGCAGTTGGAGTTATTTTGTGAGTCGTAAGGCAGGTCCAATAGCCACCACGTTCCGACGCCTATGTATGTATGTTATAGTATAAGACCATCGTGAGTGACTGCATTGTGTTTGATGAATGTCATGTACTGTTGTCTAGTTTCTGAGATTTTCAATGAGCTGATTCAGAAAACATCAAGTGTGATGATTGTTTAAACCTACATGGCAATACTGATAATGTTTGGAGCACTGGATATAACTAAAATGTCTACACAAACATGCACATTGAGAAACAACACGCATTACATAAACCCTAGAAGAGAACTGCGCCTTGGCCTTGATTTGCAGCAAACATCTTGGAAGATGGTCGCTACATCGCTATTGGGGTAATCACCGATGGGATTATAGCTAAATCATTTTTCTTTTGCTTGCAGACAATTAGTCATATGCCACTTGGGCTAGGAAATATATCGATCTATGCTTATGCTCGAGAGTGTATCTCAGTCGGAGTACTGTTGAGGAGAAACGCTGGAGATTACCAGCCTCCCGTCGTCATCGAGAAAGCGAACACGCCACGATGATACAACGTTCAGAGGAAAGACCATGCAGTTTACCAGCGCAACAGTCGACACCTCAACAAAACGATACACTGCTAAAACGACGTGCCTCACACTGCCATACCCCACGTCCCGCGACACTTGCGACAGACACATCAAGCAAGACGACCACGCGAAGAACACATCAATAATTTTTTCTTTTAATCCGGGAGATTCATCAACGGTTCAGCACGCTTCCCGTGTCGCCCTGTCTCGTTGAGCTGTCTGTGATCTTGTCATCGAAAGACGAGGGGAGGGGGTGCTGTTGAACATTTTTCGCCGCCGCGCCGCCGTATTGTAACTTTCAGCTTCTCCGCTGTCTCGGTGTCTCGACTCGACTCATGACATCGGAAGATGGGAGGAGGGGTGCTGTTGAAGAGTTTCTGAGAAAACCCGGGCGATTTTCCTGTATTCCGGGAGACCTGAAGATGCACCAAAAATCAGGGAAACTCCAGGATTTCACGGGAAAGTAGGCAGGTATATATCAAATAAGACGACCCCGGATAGATACTTCAAACCACTGGTGATGGACTTGAGAGCAGCCCACCATGGCAGTTCAGATTACATTTCATCACGTTATGTCTTCCTATAACATGTTGTTGCGCTCCTCCATGTTCCCTGCTGTACAGGGTAAAGTCAGGTACAATTTTGCTGAACAACCCGCTGTGTTTTTCAGTGTGGACTTTCCACAAGTACATTCTCTACTTGAACCTGCAACACTTGATGAAGTTAGGAAAATAATTATGTCCTCCCCAAATAAATCTTGTGCACTTGATCCATTTCCAACAATACTGCTAAAAGCATGTCTCGATACACTAATTGGATCTTTAATAAATATTCTAAATGCTTCACTTTGCTTTTGCTGTTTTCCTGATGATTTCAAATACGCCCATGTCACACCATTTCTTTAGAAGTCATCTCTGCCTACAAGACCGAAACAGTTATATACCTATTTCTAACCTCAGCTTTATTTCCATAATACAAAAAAAGTTGTAGCAAGTCGTCTAAGGTCTCACATTAGCACAAATATCTTAACTAATGTGTCACAATCAGCATATAGATAGTTTCATTCAACAGAGACTGCCCTCTTATAGGTTCATAATGACATTAACTTGAACATTAATAATGGTAAAGTGACTGCACTTACCTTACTAGATCTCTCTGCCGCTTTTGACACGATTGATCACAGCATTCTCATTGAACGCTTATTAAAGTGGTACGGCATATCTGGCACAGCTCTAAGCTGGTTTTCATCATTTCTAACTAATAGATACCAAATTATAAAGATTGGAAGCTGCTTTTCAGCTACACTGGTGGCTTTGTTTGGTGTTCCCCGGGGTTCTGTTCTTGGGCCTTTGCTTTTTACTCTTTACACCACGCCACTAAGCTCTGTTATACAAAGACATAACTTGGATCGTCATCTTTATGCTGATGATACTCAGATCTACATTTCGTTGGCTACCCCGGATACAAATCGCTCCCTTAACCAACTTGCCTTCAAGATATCTTCCACTGGATGACTATTCAAGTTGAAATTAAATGCAAATAAAACTTTATTGATCATTATTGGTACTCCAATGCAGCGTAGTAAACTGGATGTTTTTTCCCTACGCGTATTTTGAATCAGTATATCACGCCAGCAACGTCCCTGCGGAATCTAGGTGTGATCTTTGATAGTAACTTCAATTTCCGACAACACGTATCTCAAATATGTCGCTGCTGTTTTATCATATTCGAGATCTTCGCCGTATTCGCCGGTATATGTCATTTTCTGTTGCTAAAACTATCGAAACAGCACTTGTTAGCAGCAGACTTGACTAATGCAATTCCCTTCTTTCTAATATCGTTAGCAAGGATATCACAAAACTTCAGCGCGTCCAAAATTGTCTGGCAAGAATAGTTACAAGATCACTGTCCAGTAAACAACCATCTTATTTGCATTAATTGCTTACTCCTGTAAGAAAACCTATCCAGCTTCGATCATCTAGTTCTGATCTACTTTTTGTTCCTAGAGTCAACACTAACATTGGAACTAGGGCTTTTTTTGTTGCTGCACCAAGTCTTTGGAATATACTCCCTCTTAATGTTACATCAGTTGACAATATTACAAAATTCCGTCGTCATTTAAAAACTTATCTTTACAACCTTGCTTATCCACCGTAGCTCCCTAGCGCCTTGACCCATCTGTTGACAACTGGAATACTACTTATGGATTTTGAGATTGACCAATCCTTTTGTTTTGATGCGCCTCTGAGCTTGGTTTCCAAGGATTTAGGTGCAATAGAAGTTATCTTATTATTATTATAAGAACGTGATCAATAAATGGGTAAAATACATAGATGCGATAGTAGTCAGCTGTTGATTGATCTGTGTCTCCAGCATTGGCGCGATGGCGCTGAAGCTGTGCCGTTCTGTGTTTACGAATCTGTACAATACCTGTAGAGGTGGCCACCAGCCCAACACGGCGCCTTATTTCATCACTGATGGGATGGTCCTGCAGTCACGGTTGCATTTACTCGCCAACGTAATGTCTTCGTATGTATCGCACAGATTGGACTTTTAAGACAAGGTGCACTTTTTCAAAAGAGCACTGTAAATACGGGATATCACTCAATGGCAGAATTGCTGTGCTTGAAGGAACTACCTGCGCCCTTCACTCTGTCGCTTATCCACGCCTCAAGCACGGTCTCGGTGTACCAAAAAATACAGTTTTCTCTTGATTGCAAGAAAGGTGATCACCTCCTTAGAAACTCTACAGAATAGTGGCGCCACACGTTGGACAGTACATCTCGCAATGTAGGCCTCGATTATATCCACACTCCGCAATATGGCGCCACTATTTGTCGTTCCCTTTTTCTTGGCGAAGTCTTGCGGCCTGATTCGTGCTGCGTCATCAAATAAGGGCAACTTTTTCTTCAGTTTATACAAAGCATTCCAACCAACTGTAAACTTCGTTTACATTGATACAATATATACAATAACGACATTGTAATCTATAGTACTTGGGTCACTGGTTGAAATTTCGTATGTTTAATTGTAAACCTATTGTGCCATTTTCTGTAACACGAATATAAACGTATTAATTGTACACGTAAATAGTGACTCAATTGCCGCAATGAAGTGATGCCATCTGTATACCTGCCAACTTTTTTGTTTCAGCACGCTTTCCGTGTCGTAAAAAAAAAAAAGTAAAAAAGCTAGAAACTGTCATGAATCAAGAACTGAATAAAATATTGTTATTTGGTTAAAGAGTAACAAACTATCTTTAAATATCAGTAAAACACATTTTGTTGTCTTCAAGTCAGTAAATAAAAAGGTGTCCAATCCAATTGCCAGCTTTATTGATGGACTATTCGTATACAAATATCCACCACTGTCTATAGCCAGGTACTCATTCATACAACTGAGTGAACTGGAGCAACGTATAGTGAACGAACTTGCCCAAGGTTCGACACAGCCACACAGGATTCGAACCCGGATTCATTCTCTCAGTCGAGAGTCCGAAGCTCTAGCCACTGCACCACGGCGCTTCACATCGTGCTGTCTCGTCGCGCTGTCTCGGATCTTGACATCGAAAGACGGGGTGAGGGGTGACGGTGCCGTTGGATATTTTTTCGCCGGAACTTCACTGGTTCGCTGTCTTGAAGACACGAAGACGAAGGAACTGTGCTGGAAACTCAGCGGTTCGGCACGTCTCAGCACTTCCCCTGTGGTGTCGCGCTGTCTCGAAGACGGGGGGGGAGGGGATATTCCGGGAGACCTGGAGATACACCCAACATTAGGAAGACTCCCAGATTTCACGGGAGAGATGGCAGGTATACGTCTGAATAGTGGCACGGGTCTCTGAGGATACACCCCCTTTTGGGTTCACATAGCCCAGCGAGAGTCGGCTAAACGTGACTATGCTTAATGCTTCATTTAATAATGCTGTACCGTTCCCGTTACCCCCACCATATCTGGAGGAGGATGCGGAACTAGAAGACGGGTGCGGGAACTCTTCTTCTGTACTATCACATTAGTTTTCACTTGCAAGTGCATGGTCCAAAAAGTGCAGGTCCAAAAATAAATGTTTGATTCTGAACAATTAAGTTATATTTTCTTATTGCTTATTCAACATACCTTAATGACGCTGGACCCGCAATATAGTTATTTTTAGATAATACAATTATTCTTCATCGCAAACAAGTAACATGTTTAGGAAAACGTATTAAAACATGACTTAGCATGCAACTGTACACAGGTATGGAGTTTTTTTAAAATAATATATCACTTCCTTAAATGGTTCTTCATTTCATAATTATTTACGTATGTTAATTAATAATCTGATCCACAAAGTGTTTGTAGTTAGTCATTGTACACCGATCTATTGTATCGATGCTGTTTTTTTTAACATTAACCAAACATGATATTAATAACACAAAATCAACAAATAACACTTCAAAGTAGGCCATACGTGACTGCTAACAAGTGATAACGCTGGACACTTTGCGATGACGCTGGACACGGGTTGGGCAGAACTGACTCGAAGAACACAAAATAAACATAATTTATGTGGATGCATTTTTAAGTGATCTAGGCCTATTACATATCACCGGTAGAGATGTAACTATATATGTATGTATATATGAGTATGAATTTAGAGTTTGTGGATCCGTTGACATTGAGTTGTCACATGCTCACGTAATATAACCATGTAATGTGAAGGGTTTGTAAGAGAACTACCTTCTCAGGAACTACTCAAGCACTTGCTGTGTCCGCTTTTTGTACTTGCCATCTGGTATGTCCATTTGTTGCTACTCGGCAACATTACTGCGGGCTGTTTTCAAACTGTTCAAGTGATCATCTAATTAAACTCTTCTTGATACGCGTGTTTACTTACACAACCCGTCCGGACGTGTTGGCATATCAACCAGTCTGTTGGATTTTAGTTTCAAAGGAATATTTTGTTGCATGTTACATAAGCAGATGTTATTGCTGTTGAAGCGTACAATAACATCAGGGTTCGGTATTGGGTGACTAAACAAGCAGGATATGACTTTGTATTTGTATTTCCCTCACACAATTTAGCATGCAGGTATTGAAGATCAATATATTTTCCTTCTTCAATTGCTTCTTCTTATCATTAGTCACCGCAAACTACTTCCTGACAGAAAATGTATCCGGCCTATTCCTTCAACTCCATCCACTCTAACTGCAGACGACCGTCCCACGCGTCGTGTCTTGTCTTGCTAGATGCTGCTTGTGGCAGTCCGGTTGCGACGTCTTAACGATCATGCTCGTTTTCGTCCAACTTATTTTCAAGTGACGTCCGAAGAACAATGTCCGCTTTGTTTTTACGGAATAGGTTTACAATGTTAATAAAAGTGCTGCATGCAAGGGCAGAGTGGGCCTTTCTCATTTCATATTTATAAGGGCTTGGTGCGTCATTCGTCAAAATAACGTATATACGCCGTAAGCATAATAGTATTTGATGGCACGTTCATCGTGGAAGTTATGTAAATTGTTTAAATATCCTGCTCCTTCTACCAGATTGCAACTATTGCAACATAATTGTTTCTCCAAGGCCTATGCATGTTGTTGCAGCTTCTCCATCTCCTTCCCAAAGCAATGACTTGCGTGTAGGTAGATGACTTCAATGTTCCTGGGAATGTGTTCAGAAGATGGTGTAGTAACACAATTTGCTGCGCCGACTCATAATCCTTGTGGCATTTGTGGATGTATTTGTAGTACGTTCTTTCTTGATAATTACATTTTACATGACGATATAACTAATAGTTGTGAATGCAAGATGTAAGTACTTATAGCGTAAATTATTAAGGGTAAGCCGTGTGACATAATGTCCTTCAAGTTACGGCCAATAACTGCATTGGCGTCAGAACGTGAAGAGTATTGGGGGGACGAGGCTCACCAAAAAACAACAATTGTACCCGCTTGAGGCTTACAAAAAACTTCAGATTGCACTCCCGTTTGAGGCTCTCAAAAAAATTCCTGTTGACCACCTTTGAGGGTCTTCAAAACATTCAATTGCACCCCCCCTTGAGACTCTCCAAATCCCCCACCCCCGTGAATTGAAGGTCACCAATTGCTCAAACTGCAGTCGCCTTGACACACGACAAAACAACAACATGCGCCCTTTCCCCTAATATTGGGGGCTATTCCTATATCGAACCCTCATCAAAATATTGGGGGTCGCCCCCAACTCTCCCCCAAGTTCCGACGCCTTAGAAATAGTATGTGGTAGTCATTTTAATGTAAATGTAAAAACTATTTGTTATATAACGTTATTAGTATTATTGCATGCAGGAACACACCTTCCCATAACTGCGTGGCCAGCGTCATCGCGTGTCCAGCGTCATCGCCAAGTGAAATGTCTATATTTCTGCAAACATATTTGTCAACTTCGCCTAAATCATCTTCTAATGATATGCTAGCTTTGTTATCTTCTTTTCCAAATTTAAACTGCGAGCTCCTACATCAAGTCATAAAAACGTTAACGTTTTGACAATAACCAGCGAATGACCAAGTCACCATATGTTGTTTGCAAACATTCAATTTCTTACAAAACTATGTATCAATTGTTTCCATTTATGGGAAGTGCAATGTGTTCCTTACACATCAAGACCGTAAATTAGAGTACCGGTTCTAATTACTGCGCCGATATATAGTTTGGTCAATTTGCGTGCTCAGCGTCATCAAGCAGTTTAGACATCTGGATGTCTCGCAAGTCAGTTTATTCTAAAATCACCTTCATTATTTTGCTTATAGATGTATCCACACATAACTTATACGAATAATATCGCTGTAAATATTATTGCGGTTTTTATTTACCGTATTCACGTTCGTTTCTGGTACAATTTCATCTAAACTGGGTAAACATCGGTCCATTGCTCGCAAAATGTGTCGTCTTAGAGTCGGAGAAGCTTTTATCTACATGGAGACGTCAGCCTCTGATGCATTCCCCATTTTAATTCCTCTGAATCAAGGTATAAAATTATATGCGCTCTGAGCGATGTTTTTCAGTTTTCGCTATGATGACACTGGACACGCAATGACGCTAGATACGTCACCATTTCGGTTTTTTCCTTCTTTGACCAAGATATATCGTGAATACTGGAAGTACCGTTTTTTAAGAAAGCCTTTTCTGTCGATGACGCTGGGCACACACTACATTTTTTATTTTAATGTGCTGTATTTCCTCAAATTTAGATTCAGTCTCATAAATGTTCTCAGGATTCCTTCATTAACATTACAAGAAAAGAATACATGTCGAAATTCCCAAAAATAGCAATGGTATATTAATATAGTGGACCAATCTAAACCGATGAAGCTGGACACGCAAAAAGTGGTCACCATAGAAAACACATTGTGATGTTTTTATTTCTCGTTTTGTAAACATGATTTTGTTTCTGTACACTGCCAAGATACACCCCATTTGCACTGTGAAATCTGAAATAGGAATTAAGGACAGCGAAGTACGTTTAACTTGCCGATTTCGTTTTCGTTCCGTTTTCGTTCGTTTTCTTGCTTGGTTGTGTTGGCTTTTGATGTCACCAAAAAACATAGTTTTAATATGTACACAATAACAATTGTTTGCTTAGGGGGCCGCTTTGCCCCGATCTCCCCTACTGATATTTGATACGCGTTGTTTGTTAACAATGATGAAGGTCGGAGAGATTGCGGAGTTCACCTCCATCAAAAGGCCGTAGTCGTGATGGTATAGAATTGTCAAATAATGTTCGTGTTGATATGCTATTTGCATGAGGGTAGACGTAAACATAATTGTGTCAGCGTCTACTCCACGTTGCCAAGTTCATGACGCAGGGACCGTTTTCCCGACGTATTTGCCGCGCGCACATGATTCCTCCGATTGTTAAGTTATGTTTTACGTATTACGAGCATATTACGTGTTAGGTTCCGAACAACCGATTTATTCCATAAAAGATGAGAATCTTGACATATATGTGGAGTATTTTGAAAATATGTAGGTCTTACGTCCTATTTTAGGGGCCGTTGAGTAATCTCTCAAAGTTTGGCACTCGAGGTTCAAGCCGTCAAAGAGGAAAACGTTAGCATATCCACATATCAAGCTCGATTATAAGTAGATTACGTGCAAAACAACACTAACAGACGCAATAAAACACTTGAGTTTGTTATTTAACTTCCGGACGAGAGGGCCCACTTCACAGTGTGTTTTGTGTCGCCGTTCAACTGACAACGCAACGAGGCACCAGGTAAGTAAGGTTTGTTTGATATAAATGTTGTTGCCACACGCTCAAGACAATGACGTGTTTCTTTGTCGCAACCAAGGATTATTTTTTCTCGATGAAGTTTCGCTGCTGCTAATACAGAACGAAGTAGATGCAAAGTTTGGGAGGATTTTCTAAAGAAAGATTTAAAGGGTTTGGGATAGCAGTGTAGGAATTCCGGGAGAACAAAGAAGTGAAGGTGTACACAGGAATAATGCAGCAGTGACTGGCAAAAACGGACACCAACATTACACAGGACCAGAATCGAGACCAGCCTCACCTCGGACTAGATGAATAAATATAAGTGACACAGCAAATATACAAATGAAAATAAAACCACTACCTTGGAAACGATACCATGACTGTCAATATATACGATTTAACCGAAAACACTAAGGTTTTGTAAATACAATCACGACAATGGGTGGAGTGAGAAACATTTTAGACAAACCCGGGAACGAGCATTCTTATATGCATAAGTCGGACGCGTGTACTACGCCCTTGTGTATCGTGAATGCGCGGGATATGTAATAAAAAAACCTACAAGGAAGATTTGAATTTACATATTAAAACGCGACTTCAAAATATTGCTATGAAATATATCAGAAGTCATCAGCCATAGAAGACTCCGGTGGTTTAGACATGTTTGCCGCATGCCAAACGAAAACCCCATAAATAGTGTTTTTAAGGAAGACTTTAAAGGACACAGAAAAAGAGGAAGGCCGCTGAAGAGGAGGAGTGTCCAAGTTGGACAGGACACTGGACTCCCGCTTTTAATAGCAAAGCGGTGTGTTCTAGACAGGGCGAAATAGAGGAGTGTAACATCCAGGATGATAGCGAGGGGTTAAATTGACCTAGGCATTTAAGTCAAGTAACTCAATAAGACTAGACTACTACAGACTGGGAACAGAAAAACTCGCATTAAATAATGCAGTCGACAACAGTATTAGATCACCATACAACTGGATGTTAGACATACGCGTGTGTTTTAACAGAATGTATAACAAGAAAAGATCCAGGTGTGTTACATCTGCAATGATATCAATGTGATTTTATTGTTCCGTGTACAGGATGAAGGTCTCCCGATGTACGTTTGCTGTTCGTCTCCTTGTGTTGCTGCTGATGGCATTGGGCAACGAAGCTTGGCCATTCACATCGGACAGTAAGCTAACTTATTAAATATGCTTTTAAAGTACCATCACTTGGGTCAAGAAAGAATTATGTTGTTGATGTTAATGATACTTTGTGACATCGATTTTTTGGTTTACGTATGAAAGCAAGCTGATTTATTTATACGCAAGTGTATAAGTATTGCCCACATGTTCAGTCAAGTAGGCTGCTAAACAATCAAGCTGCGATGTGAGTGGTCATATACATTATATTTTAGCGTCAAAACGTACACTGTACATTATTTTCATCCCAGTAATTAGTACGCATAGGACTAGAACAAAGCTTCACTTGTCACTTGAGTATTTCCGAATGTGGTGTCAACAAGTTTAGTCAAACTGCAACTTTCTTACTATTGATACACAACCCAAGCGCGGCATTACATACAGTGTATTGCGCTAATTAAATATGAATCATCAGTCGATATGTTTTCGCTTGTCTCATTTGAAATTCATGTTGCGAAAAGGCAAGTCTATCCAGTATTCACTATAAAAGGCTAACTCGTTTGTATTGTGCAACATGTCGATGAAATTTTGTGAAATCACCATACATTTTTATCATTATTATTTGCCCAAGTATTATTTCAAATCAAAATTTGAGTCGTCTCATGAAAGCACAATACCGTTGTGACCGTGAGTCCGTTGCTATGCGGTCGAGGTTTCTTCTTGTTCTCCCAGAATCACGTGGAATATAAGTAAAATGATTTGAAGAAAAAATGTCAGTCCGGAAAATAACTGGAGCAAACTACCGGATGTATTGAGACAAATAAGTTACTTCGATCATTCAGACAAAAGTAAGCAGTTTATCATTAAATACAACACTTCGCTCACGTTGCATTTATCAACATGCACATACGCACGCGCAGACGCAAACGCACACATAGAAAAGCACGTGCGCGAACTCATACCCACACGCGTGTGCATACCCGCCCGTGTTTGTTTTTGTGAATATGTGCAGACGCACACGCTCGCACACATATATTCGTTTACATGTTTCAGAATGCTCTGGTGAGCCTTTCAACAAAGGCACCCACATCTGCTGTGGTGACCACTTGTACACACGCCCGGCCGACTGGAGAATTGTTCTCTGTTGTAAGGAGAAGATATATAATTTGGACACACACGTCTGTTGCGACTGGGAACGAGTCGAGACCAAACAGTGGGCGCAGCGTCACGGAAGGGAATGCTACTCTCGCGTGTTCACACCCAATGCAGATAATTAACCAAGACTGATCAGGTTATCGATAACGTAACAATTAAAACAGTCTGACATTCCCACATTGCTGTTCACTCCAAACGGAGTTGTGAAGTAAATACCAGTATTATTGGTTGTGTTCTGGGAAGGTAACACGATGGGAAGGTAACACGACACATTTATAATAACTGAATAGCCATACGTATGTATACATAATTACGAGACTCCCAACGACGAAGCAAACATTTGATCAACAAAACATAACAATCAGGTGTGCACAATTTCATTGACAGCGGTGAACGGGACACTGAACTGATCCATAATGTGCTACAATCTCCATTATATTGCGGTTTTCTTAGATAATTGAACGATTTAATGGGTTCGCGAACACCTAGTCGCTTGCAATGGCGGACGACAGGAGGTGCAGCGCTCCGGAGCCACTTAAGGTATTGTGCAGCGTGAAGTCACCCTGGCAACAAGACTAAACAGTTTTAGAGTGTCATTGTTTTGTGGGTGGAATGAATCGTGATGTATTGTGTCATGCTTTCGGACGTTGATACGTATGGTGGTGGTTGCACGAGTGGCAGTGATGATGTCGACGGCCGAATGCCAGCATCGCACGTGGCGGGGTCGAACTTGTCGACGACCTGGGGAAGCAACTCGACTAACGCATGGTCCATCAACTGGAAGCAATAAACAAAGATAAACATAGATTGCCGACATAATAATCAATTAAATCCTCCAATATTTATAGTTTGGTATCTATCAGTTAGATATGAAGAAAACCAGCTTAGATCTGGTACAGATATGCCTACCACTTTAATATGCGTTCAGTGATAATGTTGTGATCAATCGTGTCAAAAGCGGCAGAGAGATCTAGTAAGTTAAGTGCTGTCACTTTACCATTATTAATGTTCAAGTATATGTAACTGTGAACCTTTAAGAGGGCTGAAACTGCCTAGACGCTGATTGTGACACATTTACACATTTGTGCTAGTGTGAAGCCTTAGACGACTTGCTACAACCTTTTCTAGTATTTTGAAAATAAAGATGACGTCAGAAATAAGTCTATAACTGTTTAGGTCAAACCAAAGTGATGCATTTATAATATTTGTTATAGGTCCAATTAATGTACCGATACATGTTTTAGTAGTATTGTTGGAAATGGATTAAGTTTACAAGACTTATTTGGGAAGGACATAATTATTTTCCTAACTTCTTCAATTTGTGCACGTTCAAATGATATAAGTAGATAATTTACTTGTGGAACGTCCACATTGACAACATTTAAAGTATGACCTGGGAAAGCAGAACGAATCATACTGATTTTATTTTTAAAGTGACTAGATAACGAACCACATAGAGACTTAATTGACACATGATCAGGTAGCGATGGAGTAGGCCGTCTGTGTAGAATGTTATTGATGCAATTCCATAACTGACGCGGATTATCATACTTATTTATGACCATATTTGTATAATAATCTGATTTATTTTTGGCCATCTGTCTGTTTTAGAAGTGACATTGCTTAGAATAGTGCGACCTGTCTAAAGGCGAGCGTGATTTGTGCCATACCCGCTCTAAATAACGACGATGCCTTTTAGATAATATAATTTCTGAAGTCATCCATGGCGCCGGTGGCCTTTCTGACACACATTTGGATTTTATAGGTGCATGTTTGTTAAGTAATGCATTGAGTACTTGACATTACTGTTTATATAAGTCAGATATATGTCCTCTTGGATATGTGATTAGGTCGGATTTAAGAATATCAGCCATTAAAGCTGTAATGTCAATCCTGTGAATGGCTCTGTATGACACATTGTGTTTCGATTCTAATGGGGTTATAGAAACATTAGCAATGACAATATGGTGTTCTAATAACCCATCTGAAACAATAGGTTCTTGAATATTATAACAAGTTGAACGGGTTATCAAGAGGTGAAGCCAATGGCCATGTATATTTGTCGAAAAGCTATCATATTGTTTCAAATCAAAGGATGCCAGATTATCATCAAACTTGTTGTAGTTGTAGAAGGTATATGAAAATGTAGATTAAAATCACCAAGAATGTAAAATTCTGAATGAATAATTGCCAGATTTTCGAACAAATCCTGAAAGTCTTCAAATAAATGTATATTTTGTTTGAAATTAATGAATCTCAAAGTGAGGCTGTCTTATCTCGTACAGATCAAACGTTTGTAGTGGCCATCCGAATGTTTCGTCTAACAGCTGGCCCAGGTTTGAGACTTACTCTCCTGCTAGTAATACAATTATTGCTAATTTCAATGTTGGCATAGAGCGGGGGATTGCCAGTAAATTTTATTATAACAAACATTAATGCATGGCAGGCATTGCAAAATTGAAATAGAATTATGTATTCTAGTGTGATGAGGAAAAAATACATTAAAATGATTAGATGTGAATGGATTAGATTTGAATGGTTTACATAAAACAAAATCGTTGTCCCTTACGCCAACATAGTAAGACAAGCAGAAAACACCCAATAAGAATAATGGTGACATAATTATGTTAGACTATTATCATATTCAGTAGAAATTAATATAGCAAAACCATATAATTAGATACCATATTGATAATAAATAGTAAAGAATGTTAAGCCCAGAGGTAAGGCTAAGGCGTAAGTCAAAAATGTTATTAAATTTACAAGATCAGTAGTCTAAATTTTAACAATAAAGCCTACTTTATTTCATTAGAAAATGTGGAACAGGGGCTAACTCCGGAAACTAAATTTACACTTACAGGCCTGTTAAGTGAGGGAGAAGTAATTATATTTATTAAAATTCACCCAGCTATAGCCTTAGATAGGCAAAAACTGACTGCAGTGTCATATATCATGGTTTACAATTGGTGTAGCATTGATAATAAAGAACATGTAATTGGGGTATTTCTGGATTTCGCAAAAGCGTTTGATACTGTTAATCGTAATATCTTATTGAGAAAATTAGCACATTATGGAAGTAGGGGAAACATACTCGAATGGGATACATAACTATTTAACCAACAGGCAACAACAAGTAATATTTAACGGAACAAAATCCACACTTAACCATATAACATGTGGTGTTCCACAGGGATACATTTTGGGACCTTTACTATTTACTTACTACATAAATGACCTGACTACTTTATCTGGCACAACGCTTACTGTCATGTTTGCTGATGACACGAGTATCTTTATACAAGGTTACAATATACATGAAATGGAAATTGCTATGAACTCTGAAATAAAAAACTATCTCTATGGTTTAAAATTAATAAACTTTCTTTAAATATACGGAAAACTCATACAATGACCTTTAGTAATACGAATAGAATAAGACAGAGGAATACAAATATTTACATAGACGCTATAACAATTGACACTGTAAACAATATAACGTTTCTGGGTCTATTTATAAATAACATATTGAACTGGAGCGCTCACATTTAATATATATCTAATAAAATATCTAAGAATATTGACGTTATAAAAAGGTGATGAACAAATAAGATAAAAGCCTATTTGTAAATCGATATTATATGTTTATCTACCTATATATTACCTATTGTAATATTGTTTGTGGAAGGGCCCCAAGTATATATTTACTTAATAAATACATATATATATATATATTGCAAGAACAAATTTTGCACATAATTAGTCATGTAGGATTTTTTGAAAATACCTAGCCTTTATTTATATCTTTACCGATAATGAATATCTATCAGATAAATAAATACCTATGCTTTATTGTAATGTTCAAGCAGGGTTGCCAGATATATTTAAGGATATATTTATTCTGCAAATAATCACACATAATTATACTACAAGGCAGAAAATAACATGTGAAATACCATATTGCAAAACGAATTGCAGACAATTATATTTGGCCTATGTTGGTCAAAAAATTATAAATAAGTTTCTACAATATTGTACAACTTTACATATCTTCAACAAAGTGTCAAACGTCTGTATAATCAGTAATATAGATTACAGTTTATGTTTCTACTTTGAATCTATTGTTATATTATGATGCACCTTGTTATATTTGTATTTCACATTTATCCAAAGACAATTTATCACTAGCATATGTGCATTGACTGTGTAATTTCGTTGGTACACTTAAATGTACTGTTAATTAATTAATTAGAATATCATGATGGCAATTGTTCTCTTTCACGAACAATTATTTACTTGTAACTTGAGCACATGAATAAGGAACACAAGCAAATTTGTTGCTTCATTCTAGTTGTAACTGTAATGTTGCATAATGTATATTTATAATATTTGTACTATATTGTACTGAACGTTATTATGTAACAATAAAGGTTAATATTAAATAAATAGAATGGCTAAATAAATCTCAAAGACTAATGGGATTTTTAATGAATTAAAACACATCCTACCTTGAAACATTTTACTCAAAATGTATAATTCTTTAAACTTATCTCATCTCATCTACGCAATACTAGCATGGGGATGCCAAGCAAATCGTTTACAAAAACGTCAGAAGAAATCTCTTAGATATATAACATCTTCTAAATATAATGCACATACAAACCCCATTTTCAAGAACATGAGTATTTTAAAACTGGATATTTTTAAACTCCAACAATTCTGTTTTAAACTTGTAAATAAAAAATTACTAGAATACTTTAACTATGCCCATTATACATAATTAAAACATTCATAAATATCATACCAGAAACAGTAATAATATCTACACAAACCGAATAAATCATAACTTTGCCACTAATTGCATTATACATTCAATTATTCCCACTGTTAACAATGGACCATCTGAACCCAGAAATAACATTTATACCCATTCCCTCCAAAGATTTTCAATATACTGTAAAGATACTTCATAAGGAATTTTGAAACTGAATGTTTTATCCCAAACTGTTATATTTGTACTAACTTAACTTCTTACTTAAACGGTTTGTAAACTTTGTGTGTTGTTTAGTTATGACTATACAGAACGAATCACCATTACAGTGTTTTGTAACATAAGACAATCGTATTTTATACTGCTAGTATTTTTTTAAAGATTTTTAGGGTTAAGTATTTGTTTTTTTCATTTATTATTTGTAGGGCTATTAAACAGTTAATTAGTATTAATTTGTGTTATTGGCTAATTGTTTACATGTTTTTTTTTAAATAAATAGTTTAATAACGTTTAACTATTGAATAAATGTTAGTTTTATTTTAACATTAGTGTAACTTAGATATTATTATTGTATTGTATTATTTTTGCTTGTTTGATGTTAATTTGTGTTAGTAGTTAGTTAGTGTTAGTGAGTGAATGAGTTAGTTACTTAGTTAGTTAACACTCAATTAATGCTGGTTACTTATAAAAATCATAGTTAATACAATAATTATTGTTATATTATAACTTTTGTATTAAAATTGTACATTTAACTGCAGGGTCGCTCTTAGGTTAGCGGCACCTTATGAAAATATACCATGCTATTCCATGATATATCATGATATACCATGCAACACCAGTGGCAAACCATGGTATATTATGGTATATCATTGCATACCATAGTATATTATAGCAGGTCACGGGTGTATCATGATATATAATGATATTCCATGATATATCATGATATACTATGCTTCATCATTTGTAAACCATAATATATCATGGTATATCATTGCATACTATGGCATATTATGGTAGACCATGGGAGTATCGTGGATGTATCATGGGTGTATCATGGTATACCATGACATTCCATGATATATCATGATATACCATGCTACACCAATGGTAAACCATGATATATCATTGTATATCATGGTATATTATGGCAGATCATGGGTATATCATGCTATACTATGATATATCATATGTATATAAACTGAAAATGACATTACACACATACACACACACACACACACACACACACACACACACACACACACACACACACACACACACACACACACACACACACACACACACACACACACACATATATATGGTTGATCAATGTTGGTATAGCATGACATAACATGGTATTCCATGGTATGACATTACCTAGTAACAGAAGCATGCAGTAAGAATACTCTATCAAAATAACAAGCTGAGTGCTAATGGGTTAATGGACAAGTTTTATTACATGTCAATTTAACTACGCGTGAAGCGTCAGTCTCATGCGAAGCTCGTCGAATGCTACGACGACTGGAACAACTTTCCGCAACATTCTGCTATTCGTTCCGTGTCGTTCCGGTGTTTACAGAGGCTCGTTCCACCTATTAGGTGGCCTCATTTTCACTTCTCGCCGAGTTGACCGAATTCACGTGGGCGGGCGAGAACAAAAACGAAACTTACCTAAACGAGATGATACATAAATGCGCGAACGTACTTTTAAATCCACGTTATCAAAGTTCAAACCGACTTTGGTGGTGCATGTTGCATATTTTGTCGTGTTACGCAACAATGTATTACGATGACGTTTGCACTTTTTGATTTTGTTGATGATTATGGAGCCGTGGGAACAGGTGGAACTGCGCAGACGATTTCGACATGGATGAGAGTTTATAACGTTATTGTTAATTGGCCGACACATATAAATTGCAGCAAACTGGGAATACAAAAAAGTTGGCCGCCAAATTTATGAATACACATGGTAAGCACGAATATGATATGTATGCATAAAATATGGTACAACTCAGTATTCTTGTACCATATACGATTACCGGTCTATTATAATTTTGTTAAGCGGCAGGAGACTAGCGACTACCAGGTAGGTCAGAATCCGCTAGATAGCGGGTTTAAATTTCGCGCCAGTAGGCGGACGATTTCTTGTGACCGAAAATGGCTCCTCCACCAGCCCGCGTCAGCAACAAAATGGTCGCACACAATGCTTTCCCGCGGTATCCAAATTAGGTAAACATGTCATCTTGACCGTGGAATCGACCAACGGATAACCAAGTTACATATGGAGCCACATCTTGTTCACTTTGAACGCGATCGTGTCTGTGTGCAGATACGTGAAATTAACTGTTTTCTATACTTGTTAAACAATTACATAAAATGTACGAGGTAACATATAAAATTGCAAAGGTAGTCAACTATGGAATATTAGCTTTATAATGGCATATGTAGCAGTATTGTACGTACTTGGCGAGCGACACAGCGACATGGGGAACCTTGGCATTCTGGGCATATATTTTCAACAGTCAACGCCGTATCACGCCGGTCGCCCGCCGTAAAATCGTTATTAAATCGGAAAGCATCTGAAACTTTAAAAGGAATTGCTTTTACTTTGTACCTATCTATATAGTTATAAGCATGTCATGATTGTTTAACCGACATTATTTTTATTATAACAAATCAATTGTTTTTGAATTTTGTGTATTTCTTTTTTCATACTGCACAACTTAAATTCTTCTCAATACGTGAGCCTGCACCAGTGACTGGAATTCAACACTCGAAAGGGTAAATTCTTCCTCGACAGGTAGCACTTCTGATCTCTGCACAAGTGGCTTGTGTCAGCCTCACTACAAAACGGTTGGTGCTCTTGCAAATACACTCAAAGAGACGTCTGACCAACGTTGTGAACATGACAGTTCATCACAAGTTGTGAATTCACAATCAATGTTGGTACCGAAACATCAAACGAATGCTGTGTGAAGCTCATTTGAGTGGATCCTCTCTCTGCGCTCGCTGTTCTGACGTGGCTCCTCGTGAAAGCTGCATGGTAACTACACATCGGTTCAACATAAATAATGCAACTGTGCTTGCTTACCTCATGAACATAATGACATTGCCACAGAATTACATATGTTGGTGTATCTGCAGGACTACAAACTTTGTTGCATTGCCTTGGAATTACATGTTTAGGGACACTGGTTTTCCGTTTCAAAAACGACAAATTCCGTTTCAATTCCATTTCAAAATATTCCGTTTAAGAAAATGGCAAATTCCGTTTCAATTCCATTTCAAAATATTGCGTTTCAGAAAATGGCAAATTCCGTTTCAAACGACGTATTTTTCGTTTCACAAAAAGGCAAATTCCGTTTCAAACGATGTATTTTCCGTTTCAGAAGAACTAATTCCCATTCAAATGACCCATTTTGTGTGTGTCAAATGACGCATTTTCCGTTTAAAATGGCATACTGGCTAAAGAAGCCTATTTCTGACCAGAAAGGAAATATTTTATTTCAAAGTTAACTAAAATATCACAATGTTAAGATCTCTGCATCTAAATAATACCGTTTTACGGTGTGGCTAACTTTTCTAACAACATCAATTTGTGTAATATTTGCACCACAATAACAACCGTACAAAACAATTTAGATAATAAAATAATTCCTGTTATACAATTACATAACAATTACTGGTTGTTTCTAATGCAGCAGTGCTTAATATATAAGTTAGCAAATGTAAATTATACAAGCAATCATATTAACAATTATGCATGTTCAAATCATTGCTGTTTCTCTAATAATTTTGTTCAACCATTAATTTTTAGCTAGCGCTATATATGACGCCATCCAACGGAATTTGTTAGAACTACGAAACGCGGACTATCTCAGTTTGAGCCAGTGTAACCTAGGCTGTTGTAACTCCTTCGCGTTTTGTGTTCGAAACCGGAATGTGTACATTATGCGTGTTCTAATGATGTGACAACTACATTTAATTAGCAATATGTCGTCCATAGCCAGAAAACGATCGCGAAACGGTTCATGTTAGCGCCTTCTGCGCGTGTCCCTGTTTACATCAGTTGACACGAGGTAGCACAGGCGCCATGACACTTCGCAACGATTTTGGAATTTCCGTTTGAAAAAGCTAATGATATACGGAGGATCATGCAGGAGAAAATTAGCAATGTCATAAAATCATTAAAAAATTGGCTACTGGTAACAAATAATTAAGGAAAAAGGGCAATTATCAAATGCGGCTAGGTAGTAATGGATATTGAAGCATTTATGCATGTGTGTGCATAATTGCATGATATTGCATGTGAATATTTCATGCAGTGAGCTATATAGGTGTAGATCTATCAGTGAGTGAGAATTTTATTATGCTTTTATAACAGTTTTTGTGTTTGTATATTATTTGTTACACGTGTCATACCATTCAATTGTGTACATACAATATATATATATATATATAATTGTTGGATTTATAGTGTTTGTACATAACATATGAGTGTACATATGTGTCATGTCATAAATTAAGTTAGGATTCGGTTAGTATGGCGTATAAAAATAGCAAATTATTGCGTATATATATATATATATACTGTATAGCTATTCAAAGGAATGTTTGTTTCTGTATTATGGACTTATTTTTGTTTCACACCATACATACTTATGTATGTACGTATAATGATTGAATTAAGTGGTCGTGCGTTCGTGAGTAATAACACTTGATACGTGACTATATAACGTGGTTGATCTGTGTGCGTATGTGTATGTATATATATACACCATATATATATATATATATATATAAATATATATATATATATAATATGTATGTGTATGAATATAGTGGGTATATGTGTATAGTACTTTATTTGCCTGCACTGATTATCGTACCTATTCTTCTATATGCCATATATATGCATGTATGCATAGCTATAAGTGCGTCTACTATATGCTATACAGTTATTGTATATCACTTTTTGTACACCATATCATTAATTGCACAGTATTTACTATGGCATACCATTTGATTATATACAATTGCCTTGATAAATACTATTACTTGTACCTCGGGACATACCATTGTATGTACTATGGTCTTCATCGTGATATGTACTGTACGATGGTATATCACGATAAATACTGTGGTATATACATGATACATATCATGGTATTTACCATGGCACATACCATGAAATATACCATTGCACATGCCATTGTATTTATCGTGATATATGCCTTGATTCACCATGGCATGTACCATAGTACACATCATGGTATATCATGATAAATACAATTGTATATACATGATACATATCATGATATTTACCATGGTACATACCATGATATACAACGATATGTGTCATAGTATGGCATGGTATTTATCATGATATATACCGTGATATACCATGGTATGTACTATGGTACATATCATGGTATATATATATATATCATGGTAAGTCGTATGATATGTCATGATATATATAAATATCATGACATACCATGGTGTACCCTTGCCAAAACACCATAATATTTACCACGATTTATCTAGACTATAATATTTATTATGGTATACAATGTATCATGATATACCATGGTATACCCCTGCCAAAACACTATGATATTTACCAAGGTATAACGTAATATTTACCCCTGCCAAAATACCATGATATTTATTATGGTACACCATGGTTTTTTTCATAACGGCATGCATTATGCCTTAATGAGAGTCTTACTGACCATACAATAAGTAATTTCTTTACATTTATTTTCTGTTTATAATATGTATTTTATGGTGGAATAATAATTCTGATTCTGATCCTCGACTGAGAGTGCATGGGTTCGAATCTTTTGCGGCGGTGTATAGGTAGGTAGGTAGGCTTTATTTGGAATTGTATAAATCATACATACAAACATAAACAATCGGTAAAACAATCGACAAAATGATATACATGGGCAAATTCGTTGACTACATATGTTTTAGTAGCAATTAATCGATTTGATATTTTCATAATAAAACCGTGAAAAACAATTTATTATGAAAAAACGAAATTAGAAACAAATCATAATCGTCTTTTCAGAAGGAATTTCACAACCGTGAATATATATTCAATACTTTAAGACAAACATATTTCTACACATCAGTGTGTTTTATTTAACTCATGGTATTGGTGTACCAAAAACTTTATTTGATTTTAAGAATGGTGATTGTCTCCTTAGAAACTCCCCAGAATAGTGGCGCCACACGTTGGACAGTACATCTCGCACTGATTATTCCCTTTTTCTTGGCGAAGTCGTGCTGTTTTGAATCAGGGTATAACCAACGTGCTATGTCATAAAATAGGGGCTACTTTTTCTTCAGTTAATACAAAGCATTCCAACCAACAGTAAACTTCAATTACATTGATACAAGTTATACAGTAAAATAAAATGGCATTGTAAACTAGTGTTTAGGTCGCTGGTTCAGGTTTCGTAGGTTTAATTGTTGGCGGTGTTGTACATTTTTATGTTAGGGCATGTGCCATTTTCTGTAACACTATTATAAATGTCCAAATTGTACACGTAAATACCGACTCAATCGCCGCAATAAAGTGATGCCATCTGTATACCTGCCAACCTTTGTGTTCAAATCCGGGAGATTCATCAACGTTTCAGCACGCTTTCCGTGTCGTGCTGTCTCGTCGCGCTGTCTCAGATATTGACATCGAAAGACCGGGTATGGGGTGATGGTGCTGTTGGAGATTTTCGTTGGAACTTCACCGGTTCGCTGTCTCAAAGACGAGGTAAGTGTGCTGGAAACTCAGCGGTTTGGCACGTCTCATGTGTTGTCGAGCTATCTCGAAGATGGCGGGGGGTGCTGTTGGAGATGTTTCGAGAAAATCCGGGTGATTTGCATGTATTGTGTATTCCGGGAGACCCGGAGATACACCCGACATCAGGAAGACTCCCGGATTTCACGAGAGAGTTGGCAGGTATACATCTCAATGGTGACATGAATCTCTGAGGAAACACTCCCTTTCGGTTTCACACAGCCGAGCGAGAGTCGGCGGCTAAACGCGACTCTGTTATTGCTTCATTTAATAATGCTGTACCGTTCCCGTTACCCGCACCATATCTGGAGGAGGATGCGAAACTAGAAGGCGGGTTAGGGAATTTTTCTTCCATATTATTACATTAATTTACAATTGCAAGTGCATGGCGAATGTCCTTATTCAACTCTGTACACATATGTCACATATGGTGACTGTTAACATCGCTGAGAATATAGGTAGACAGGTATAAGGGACAAAATTGATCCCTTAAACGAGATTTGTCATCAAGATAAAATTGTTAATTAATTTTTAATTAAATCTTCTTTACGGGATCACTTATTTAGCTACATATAATCTGGAATTGGGTTCATTTTCATTAAAAGTATTATATCTATGGGGTGTTTCAGAACTCTACCCGTTTTTGTCGTTGTAAAATACACCTCCAAAACAGGCCCCCTGCCGCATTCACTTGTATTATTTAGCCATCATCACACATTGTGCACATTGGCACCCTGACCAGACATTGTCTGCCTTCGCCGCACAGTATTCACATTTTATTATTTCTTCTCCATTTCATTGTCTGAAAACTGTTATTGCATTATTGTTTCTGCACCCAGTTGTCTCGCTTGATTTGAAGCTTCGGGACTTCGCGGTGGGATTGCGAACAATATCTTCCTTCCCCAGGTAGTTCAACTCGTGTTATGTTACGGCTCTTCGTTGTGTGATAATGCATATCTTGCTTATGTTACTCGACGATCGCTTTGTTGATAAACCTCCTTTCAGTATAGGCAAGACAACCGCTATAGGCGAGAACATCGCTATGGGGTTGTAATATCATGGTTTGAGGATATTGGCCTACTTATATATTAAAGGGACAGTCGCACTTCGTGGCTTTTTTATTGCAAAATCATGTTATACAGTATACATTATATCTATCATAGCGTACTTACTGCCCAAAGATGTTTTAATGAAGCAGAAATCAACTTTTGGATTGAACCGTTAAATATTTACGAGAATCAACGCGCTGTCACTCAAATCCCCGAATTGCGAGTTCGGAAAATTCCGCGGAAGGTTGTGACCCGACGTGGGCCGAGCTTCAGATGTCAATTAGTACGCTGTCATCATGGCTTCCATGGCGCAGAACGATGATTCATCGACCGATGTAAGTTGAACAATGAAATGTCATAAATATTCCGTTTGTCACTGTATTTGTGAAATGAACTTTGTTTGAGATCGTATTACTGCTATGACTGTTATTAAGCAAACGCGTGTCCGTTAACGAAAGTCAATTATTTATTAGCACTAGTTTTGTCCGTCATTATCGAGTATACCGCCCGATCAAATTATCAACACGAACTCGATGGTGCTACAATTAACACTATCATTTAATACCAGTATGACTAGTTTCGTATCTACTGTCTATTGGTTAAAATTATATCGTATTATGAGTGTGCGCGCGTATGCGACGTACTCATTTTCTTGAAATCGGTAGCTTTGCGGAATAGGCCTACGACTGGCGAATCATAAGTGCATATAACAACCAGCTGTAGCACACGATCGTAGTGTTTGATTTTGTTTGGGGATGCGCTTTTCAGTGACTAGGACATTTCTTGCCGCGTTAGTTGAGGGGGTTGTGTTGGAAATTGTGCAGGTCTTAGGGGTGATCTCTGACGTCTTTATTTTACTGGCCTTACTGGCTGGCTTACAACCGTGATGAAATAAAAGTAAATAAGACAGTATATATTTACTTTTCTTCTGTAATGTTTCAAGGTTTACGACAGTAAAAGCACGTTTTCTAAAGTATTGCCATGCATTGTCAATCATTGCATGGTGACTAAGTACACATAATAAATGTTATTGTTATATATACACAAATTATTTACCATATCACATTATCTGTTTGCCCAGAGTTTGAATGGTTCTAGGGAAACACCTGCAGTGGGAGAAAGACGTGGAGCGAGAGGAAGAGGGGTAATTAGAGGACAGGGTGCAGCAAGAGGAAAGGGTGTGGGGAAAAGGCGTGGCAAAAGATCAAGGCAGCTATCACTGTCACTGAACAGGTTACGCAATCAGAGACAGGAGCAACTGCAGGTAGATATTTTTATCACACAGCACAATTTTAATAACAATTATAAATACAAGTGACAAAATATTTAGGGTAAAGATTTTATATTCATGCTATTATCCAAATGATGTGCAGGTACATAACATCACAGAATATGCTGTTGTACCAAGTTTGAAACTGTGAACTATGCTTTTTATAAAATAAATTACATAATCAACCAATTTTGATCAAAAACACAGAAATAATAATTTACAACTTATTATTCCAAATGCACTGCAAAATAGACATTTCATTTAGACACGACCCATACATAATGTAATTCACACATACGCATGCATGCACACGCACTCATACACACACATACATACACATAATTTGCCTGGTGTTATCAAAAGCAAGCTACATTGCAGAATTTGAGCTTTCCAGAAATTACAATTAATAAGCAGGGATTGTTAATATTTAGTTACATGATATTGCCTTTTGCAATCCTTCTAGGCTGACATTAACGAACTTGATGAGGGGCAGGCAAAGGTGCTGCTACTGAAGATGGTGCTGCGAGAGCCAGGCCTTGTGTTTGATGTCATGAGAGGCACTGAACAAGGACCAGTGGGGGGTGGCACCCTGAGCTGGTGCTCATGCGGCCACTGCCCAGAAATGGCAACTGATGTAGAGCAGCTGTGCTGCAACATGCGCCCAGACAAATGCATCAGCCTGCGACCGGTGAGATGTGTACTTTTATAAGATATGAGGGTGTGTAATAAGGGTGTGAATCTCTATCTCCCACATCTTTTGAAATCACCATGTCATCCAACATACCATGTCTAATTTCCACAAATTGTTATTACTGACCTTCTTCCTGCCATACACCTCTGTACAATTTGTAAAACTATTTTCTGAAATTACATATTTGTTACTACCTATATTGTATATTTTTTTGGCAGACAAAGTCATAACATATGTGTGTTTGACCTACATCCTAAATACATATCAGTAGGTCTAACCATTACAACAAACAGATGGGTAACACATTCTTTGGAACCTTGTTAATCCCAATGATAATACACAGAAACATCAGCATGACAACATAATTTCACAGGAATGGAAAATGCTAATATACCGGGTTTTCCACTCAAATCCAAAAATATGTATTCTGCGTCTGAAAGTGCAAATCCGATGACAAACCCAGTTTTACTAAAAAAAACTTAATCATCACACATACATAATCATGTTTCATTCCAATGCACACACACACACATAATCATGTTTAATTTCAATGCAACTGCTACGGCTTAAATGCATAACATGTACTGGTGTATACATTTCTTTTCAGGAAATGGACTGACTCGTACTGGATCCCACAGTTTTGACAATGGTGGGACGCTACAGAGGAGACAATGATGCCATGCGACATTATGCTTACCACCAGTTTGTTTTCTGGCGACATGGCAAACTGGGAACAGGTAACCGACATGTCATTCCCAGCTGTTTTGTGTGGAAGATTAGGCAGACATTTCCGAGTGCAAGTGGACAGTATGCTGGGTTCAAAGTTCATAGATTAGGTTGAACTCATTACTTTTCAAGATTATATAACCACACATCATTAGGTAACCATGATAATTTCTAAAGTAATTGATAATAGTTTGTTATTAAATAACTAAATGTCAGTTACTCATTGACAACTTCCATCTTAGACACGTTTCTTTTTTCCAAATCGGGTTTGATGCCTCGCTACTAGATCTGCTGTTGGGGGCGCAGGCACTGCTACTAGTGATGGTGCAATGTTGCGCGGGTCATCAGGTTTAAGTCCACGCATCCTGAGTTTTGGTAGTGGATCGTCAGTGCATGCATGGATGATCTTCTCCTGAAGGGACACTATGTATCTTTCCCCGTTTGTTGTAGACTTTGCAGTAGCTGTAGATTAATAGACAAACTTAATGACATGTGTCATGAACTTGTGTTGTTACACAGTATGGCATTTGCAAAAAAAATTGTATTCAACATATAAATATTTCAAAACATGTAAATATTTAAAGTAACTTTTTTCATGTGCAATACGTTAGCATATAAAAATGTTACGTAAATAGCTGAATTGTTGCAAATAAAGTTACGTTAACTATTACATATGGATGCATAATGTACATACACTATTATTATTATGCTTTGTATTGTTTATGTATAGCAACACAATAAATACTTTTCACTTCTAAAAAAACTGTCTTCTCAACCATTACTTCCTCGATCACAGGCATTGATTGTTAGAGTCGTCACCAACATAAATAAATCCAGTGAACAATTAGCCCTATAATGGAATGGCAATAGTCATTATTATAGTGCAAAACAAAAATATTTACATGTTCATGTTGTTACATGTATACCTGCATACTTACACAGTGTGTCCCTCTCAATTTCTTTTCAATGGTAAATCTTTGTGACTCTGATAATCAATCGCTGCCAGTAGGTTCTGTGCCCGGTATACCGGGAAGCTGCAATAAGTAATTTCATCTGATAAATTTATGATTCATGTTGCTTCCCTGTGTGTTTTAATCTACATTATCTGATGATGGCCTACACTCATCTACAACAAACTAAGCACAAAAAGAGAAAAGTACAAAATACTCTTAAGTATTCCTTCCATTTCAGTCATTGGTGTGACTGTGTGTGCATGTGTGTGTTAAATATCCCAAATCAAACGTTATGCACACTGAAGTACCTGTTTACCTGCAAAGAATATCTAACTTCTGGACAATTTCAGGCTCTTTAAAACATACAACTACACCCTTTATTCTGACCATGAAACTCCAACTGCACCACCCCTTTTTTAGGATTGTTTCCTTATTTATACCATAAGCGCCACCACAGAGAGGCCAATTATTCATCAGATATGTCATCAGTAAATATCTGTTAAAAATGTATTGCCAATTCGTAGTTGTCCATTGCTCCAAGGAAATGAGCAAACAGAAATAAACTAGTCGACATCAAGCATCTCAGACGAGAGAGACGTATATTGCTTAAAGTTAGATTATTGATATATAGACACCTGAAGGCAAATAGCTTCACTGCATACATAAGTATGTGGTTATGGAACGTTTCCAGTACGTCAGTATGACTGTAAGAAGAAACCATCACAACAACAAAATAATCAAAACAAATAGGTGTTTTCCTTTGCTGCTCTGTGTTTCAATGTGTAGTTTTACACATGTTTTGTTTGTGTAGTTAGTTGTGCAACTGTTACATACTGGGCTAACACATCCATGGTGAAAGAAACCATGGGCATCAATTATAACGATTACAGTGGTGCCATCTACCCACCACCACTCAATTCTTTCCGAAAGACCCTCAAGTAAAGCACAGCGTTTGAAAAACATGTTAGTTCATAAATATATTAAGCTAAAAATCTGTTATGTTTTCCTAAATAATTTACCAAAAGTTAGTGCAAACTACAGTGGTGTAAGAAAACAATTAAATATTGTTATAGAGGATTGGACCCAGCACTATGTAGGAAATGCACTTATAATACTACAAAGTTGGCAAATTATGCCACATCAATGTCACCGAGATTTTCAGTGATAATGTGCCCAAAACATATAATATTACAAAGTTAGCAAATTAACATATAAATACATATATCACCGGAAATTGACATAGTACTTCAGTGTGTTCAAAAATCGTTTGTTTAATACTACACGTCTCAGGGCAACATGGGCAGGAGAATCTGGTTCAAACCATTCCTTGTCTCTGTCTGTGAGTGGTTCATGCTCACAGTGGGGTGATGTATCGCCTTCACTTGTCTCTGTCTGTGAGTGGTTCATGCTCACAGTGGGGTGGTGCATCGCCTTCACTTGTCTCTGTCTGTGAGTGGTTCATGCTCACAGTGAGGTGGTGCATCGCCTTCACTTGTCTCTGTCTGTGAGTGGTTCATGCTCACAGTGGGGTGGTGCATCGCCTTCACTTGTCTCTGTCTGTGAGTGGTTCATGCTCACAGTGGGGTGGTGCATCGCCTTCACTTGTCTCTGTCTGTGAGTGGTTCATGCACACAGTGGGGTGGTGCATCGCCTTCACTTGTCTCTGTCTGTGAGTGGTTCATGCTCACAGTGGGGTGGTGCATCGCCTTCACTTGTCTCTGTCTGTGAGTGGTTCATGCTCACACTGGGGTGGTGCATCGCCTTCACTTGTCTCTGTCTGTGAGTGGTTCATGCTCACAGTGGGGTGATGCTTCGCCTTCACTTGTCTCTGTCTGTGAGTGGTTCATGCTCACAGTGGGGTGATGCTTCGCCTTCACTTGTCTCTGTCTGTGAGTGGTTCATGCTCACAGTGGGGTGATGCATCGCCTTCACTTGTCTCTGTCTGTGAGTGGTTCATGCTCACAGTGGGGGGGTGCATCGCCTTCACTTGTCTCTGTCTGTGAGTGGTTCATGCTCACAGTGGGGTGGTGCATCGCCTTCACTTGTCTCTGTCTGTGAGTGGTTCATGCTCACAGTGGGGTGATGCATCGCCTTCACTTGTCTCTGTCTGTGAGTGGTTCATGCTCACAGTGGGGTGATGCATCGCCTTCACTTGTCTCTGTCTGTGAGTGGTTCATGCTCACAGTGGGGTGGTGCATCGCCTTCACTTGTCAACCATGTGTGGCTGTTGGTCACATGGTGTAGAATTCCTCGCCATCGACCCGGATTTAAAAAAATTCACAACTAATTACGTTATCATTAATCGAAACTGAAATGACTTGCTTTTTGTATGAACCACTGTGAAATGCCTGGAGTCTTATAGTGTAGTCATTTTTTACACATAGTACTGCTGATGTAGGACTGTATATAGCCAAGAAAATATATCATTACTTACAATGAGTGTTTCCACAGAGCCTTCAGCCTTGTCGCAACAGTACCAGAAATGGTTCGCTATGTCTGATGCCCATGTCAATATCAGTCCATTTCCCTTCTCTTGCCCTACCTTCAGAACATAAACAATTATTAGCTTATTGTTGATAACATCAACTAATACATGAAATAATATAACATCACATTGTCACTTATTATGTTCTTCCTTTTTTAAAGTTACGGATATAATTCATACATAAAACTATATATTTATATATGTAGTATGATTATAAATTATTTCAAACATAGTACTTTTAATGGCATAACAAATGAAAATCTTTCCCATATGGGTAAAAAAAAATTAAATTACAATAAATTATTAATGTGCAGAACAGTTACGTGTATTCCTTCATTCCAAAATGTAAAATGTTTCCTCTAACTGCCTGAATCTTCTTGCTGAAGTTTTTTGACCCATGCCAAATATCCCATTGATGACTAATGTCAGTGAAGTGTTTTTCTGTGGTCAAAAATAAAAACATTTATAGAAAAAACATTCATAGTTTACTTCCCAGTCACCAACTTTCACAATACGGACTACTCGCAGTGCACATTACATAATAGTCAGACAGTCTTTTATAACATCACACAAAGTAATACAAAATAACTTCCTAGCAGACCTATTAAATCAAACACCATCTAAACTTCTCTGGGAATTATTCAGCAATGCTACAATTAACTATCCTATGTTACTTTCAGCATGAGGCCACTTGCTGTGAGGGTCTAACATTACAGCCCATCAGCAGGCATCCTGTTTGACTGTGACAATAGAGGTGTCAGTGGGGCAATACACAACACAGGGTCAAAGGATCCTCTAACTGACACCAAGGTGTCAAAATCTCACAGAGTGACAGCACAATGCATTGATGCTTGACTATGTGTATACAGCTGTTAGGTGAACATGACCTCTTGATAGTTTCTAATTCATTCTGATGATATTAATGAAATGAAAACTGCTGCAATTTTAGTGTTATTTGTAAAATAAAATACCTATGACCCATTTTATTTTTTTAATGATATTTTATTTGCAACAACATATTTCCGTTTATAATAATCACGTTCATTTTTAAGAATAAAATTAGCACATCACATCCACTAGGACCAAACTTATGTAAAGAAATGCCATAAAGTATCATAATTAGTTTGTCAACAAGACAAAACATAATGTGTTTTAATACAATGTTTTACATGTAATTGTTCATGTCATGCATATGTTATGTGTACTAGTAGGCTGGTGTGAGTGATACAAAAAACGCATGAAACCAACGTTTTGCTCGGTAACCAGACAGAATCCCCTTCCCTTATGGAAAAATTGGACAAAATCCCCTTCATAATTATTTTGGATGATACTTTAAATATAATCATACATGCCTACTCGAAACTATTTTTTGGAATACCTAAGGGAACACATTTGCCAAGTTACCAACACTATTTTAATAATAAACACAATAATTGTTCAATATCAATACAAATTAATACTCAAAACTATAACTTCGGTTACTTTCCAAACTTTCTCAAAACGGTATTCACAGTTTTAATTTATTACTCTGACACTGTTAAAAACTCAGATTTGCTAAATCAATTATAATTGAAGCCATTAATTGCTATGGGGATCATACATGTGTAGGAAGCCATGTAATTGCTATTGGCCATCTGTATTCATATGGAAGAACCTGTTTAAATACCTGTATGGAAGAACTGTTCAAATACTGGGGAAACTAAATGAGCATCATTACCCACTCAGTCTATGATCAGTCTACAGCCATGGAAATAATATAGAGACAGAAAGGCTACTACTAGATGGGCATACGTACACCCAGAAGAACAAGTCCAAGACAACCATCCGATGGGAGTGCTCTAGCCGTAGAGGTCTCGGCTGTAAGGGAGCAGTTACCACTGATCCAGAGATCCAGAGAGTTACCGGACATTTATCACACAGTCACAATGCCAATCCAGATGCAGTCTCAGCCATTAAGCTATGTGCCACAATGAAAGACCAGGCCGTTACATCCCGAGGTACACCAACTCAGATACTGACAGTTTTTGGTTGATACAAATGTCTTATTTACTGATGTGTCTGTGATTCTTTTTGTGGTCAAGTTGTGTTCCATACAAGTCTGTGGAGGACACCCTGAAGGGTGTTGGACACTGCATCGGATGGAAATGAACTATACTTTTGCTGATTTGTTTTATTTACTGATATGTCTGCAATTCATTTTATGGTCAAGTTGTGTTCTATACCATCATTTGCATTTGCTTGAAATGTATTTATATGTTTTAGGTGATCAGTAAAATATGTTTACACTCAATGTGTGGTCCTAAATATTTTTTTGTCACACACACCATACATTCCAAATCCCCTCGGGGTTAATTAAGGGGATTTTCACCAGAGGGGATTCTGTCTGAAGGGATTCTGTCCGGAGGGGATTTTGTCCTGGATTCGTTTTGCTCAGATGAGTTGGAACTATTTAGCTTTATTAATTTCAATTGTTTACACTTTAAATGTTTGATACACAAATGTGTGCACAAGTAATTATGTTTAAAAACCTCTGCAGTTGTATTTCTCAGCAGTCTTTGTGTATAGTCATGCAGAAACATGTTCTTTTGCAACATATCAAACCTACTTAATAAATACATAAATAATAATAATAAATATGCTACATCATTTGTAAGAAAATGTATTAAGTTATGTCGAAATAACTACTAGAAGTCACCTGCAAAAACAGAGGTAATAAAAGGTTGTTCTGTAAAAAATTATACAAATTAGTATTATGATGTTGACTTAAAAAACATGTAATTTTAAATCCTATGCTATTTGACCATTGTGAGTGACTGCTAACAAGTCAGGAAACAAAGTATTCTAAAGATGTTGATGCCATTGCCAGTTTTGTAGGTGAATTAATATTCAAAAATAACACTCTTATAACAGATGGTGACATTTCAACCAGGTTTATTAACAATTGTAGCTGCAGCTAGCTGTCATTTTAATTTAAAAAAAAAACGTCTAACCCACAGGCACAGACTCGGATGGAATTGAACAAATTGACATAACATTTCAATATGACGTTGGCACCGCACGGTATTACGCGATGCACGAAGTTACGACACGACAATAATTATACCCAGTACCAGACAATAATTTTGTCGAATAGATGGGCGATGATTGAGCTACGTAATGTACTTCATATTCCATTCCCTTCCTATATTCTACCGGGTTACCATTCTACCTAGCTTACGATTACGCCTTGGCCCTAGGTTAGGCCTAGCCCCGGCCTAGTGTGAGTGTGAACGGCATGATGATGATGCCCGAACGGGAGATGTTCTATATCAATGTAACCAATCTATCGACATCAAATATACTTCAAATTTAAAATATAATTTGTACGACATCATGTTCACTTGGAACTCACTGTCAACAAAACACGACGACAATGTAATGTCTGGTCACTGCCACTGGTGATGCGAACAACTCAAGTTGAAAAACTTATTACGTGTCAAGCAGAACTTCTGCCACTTTATGATAAGATTTCGCATTTAGGGTAGTCTTCAGGCGATCCCATCGTACATTCTGCTCTTCCAAAATTACCCGTGTAGTAGACCGGAATTTGTCACGTTCTTTTTGATTTTTTTTCGCCGCTGAAGATAGTACTGCACGACAGAACCTTTTCTTACCCGCCATTACGCTCGAACGTCAACAACTATGCAACTTGCGTTCACGTGATCACGTACCACGTGATCACGCATATCAGTCTCATTAGTAGTCGGATTTTAGCCACGCCTACAACGGCTTTCGAAAGCGACTCGCAGTCGAAGTAAACAAAGTGATATGTGCACTTATCATTAACATTTCATAAAACAAAATGGTGCATTAAAACATCTTTGGGCAGTAAGTACGCTATGATAGATATAATGTATACTGTATAACATGATTTTGCAATAAAAATAAAAAAGCCACGAAGTGCGACTGTCCCTTTAAACTACTTGATTATAATAATAATAATATTAATAATAATAATCGTACAGTTCATGCTGCAACTACATAAACATATCAGTACTATTACTGTTTTCTTATGTACTTTATTAATATTTCTTATTATGATTACCATTACTTTATAACTTGTTAATATACAATACCCTGTATACGTAAGATAATATTGTTATAATACTGTAATACTTTACAAATACAGGCGTGTATACTGTACTAACAGCATGTATTGGCGAAAGCGGACCCTTATATATATGTGTATATATATATATACATATATATATATATATACACACACACACACTTCTGTATATAGGGTCGTTGAAGGTAAACCGAACCACTTAGCTCTTATGTTGTTTTCTAACGACTCCCCCGCCACATCCAGCCGCCCAAGTGTCACACGAGTGATGTATAAAAGGTCAGTTTCATGTGACATTCAAATAAACCGAATCAATGTTCAGGTTAACTGAACAACGACAATGTATTCGTTTGGTCTTGTTGGTTCGGTTTATCTTATTTTATCGGTGAAGCGAATCATCCGGTTATATAAACTGAACCGCGTGGTTCGGTTTACCTGAATGAAAAAAGACGTAACAACGTCTTCTAATTAACACAAAAATGTGATTTATTTTCAACAGTGACTTCACGTCTTACTTTCGAAAACTTAACATAACACTAAATCAAAACTATATTGCGGACTTTGCACACATTAGATGTGATCTGGTCCCTCTGCACACCGTAAACCTGATCATGGTCGTCTAGGTGTGTTTGATGCACTGGTCGCATTTAAAATGTATGTTTATAGGTCCCCCACAGGCGAGGGTGCATGAGTCATGCCACCAACGGCTGCAGGTGGAACAACTTCTACACTCATCTTCAATCAGTGGGTCTGCTGGGTCACCATATTCAAAACTGCACATTATGCAAGGCTCTTGTTTCGCGGAATCTTGACCACCGACCACATGCCTGGCATGTATGGGCCTTTTCAAATTGTTCCGTGATTTGTGCCCACTTTCTTTATCTCCTCATCCTTAGATGTTTTCATAATTTCCCCTGTCTCAATTTTTTCTTTCATTCAAGCTTTCGTGAGATAGTAACACAAGCGGTTGCTTCGGACATGGATGGGGTGACGGTGGGCGAAGTTTCGTCCTGTTGTCCACCGTTATCTGCTTGAGGTGCATTGGTACTGGGAATGACTGGAATGACAGCGTGTATGGTTGTGTCATGTTCTGCGTCCTCAGGAGCCATGTCGAACGTGGAGGTTCCCCTCTCTCCGACTTTCAGCCGCTGGAGCGATGCTAGCATTAACCATGTTTGATATGGCTGATGAGATCATGGATTCTGGAGTTCCGTCATTCATAACCACGATTCCATGATGTGGCTGGACATTCGCTGTAGGCAAGGGTGGATTTCCGTCAGCATCTTGGCTGGTTGAAGGGATCAGTGGCGTAAATGCTGCCTCTGGGATTGCCATCGGGTTGAACTGAAACAACCCTGACCCTCTAAAACCACCTTAATTGGGCATTATCTACCCTCACGGACCGGTCCTACGCTTTGTTGAATACAACGAGGAAGTCCTTCCTTTCTAATTTGCGCCCGGCAGTTTCCCTACTATATATATATATACATATATATATGTATATATATGTATATATATATATATGTGTATATATATATATACATATATAGTATATAGCTGACCACTCAGGAGACCGCTTTAGTTGCACACCACGCCGTCGAGTGGATCGTCAATTTGAATACAAGCTGTGCATGTTCTAATACGCATATGTTAGAGCAAACGCTTTTGGCTTATGTTTACCAGAGTTTCCACTGCGTTCAACGCGCAAATTGGAAATATGATATTTGAAAAATAGTAGGGGAGCTCGGGGCAAAGCAACCACCGGTGCAAAGTGGACAATACAATTCTAAGTACAGACCACTTGCATAATCTAACGTTGCTGTGATGAAAACATCATTTGATATCACTACCGCTTGGGTGCACCAACTTCGCTAGCCAAATCAGTTTTTTTTTCACTTTCTGGCGGCAAATCGCTTTTAATGTATTTTCTTGCGATTTGTTCGTTTTTTGGAACGCTTTTCCTAGTCGTATATATAAGAAATATTGGAAACGCTTGTAAACGTGTGATCTGCTACATGTATATGTAGGTAAAACTAAGTTATAAATAATGTTCGCGGAATAGCGTATGGGAATGCCTCGCATTTGTAACGACAGCGAATGTGGGGCAAAGTGGATGGGGCAAAGTGGACATGCGAGGCAAAGTGGGCATACTTATGTTCATTTAGCCCCGTCTTTTTTATGTTACATGGAGTAGTGAGTAATTAACAAATACACAAAATGGACATCAGAAGTGGGTACGGGGGTGGGGACGGGAAATACCCCCGCCCCCTCCCCCCGATACATTACCCTTATAATCCCAGTCCACCACGTTTGATGGAATTTTCACCATTTGTTAAATTTTGTTTCTTTTATAGCTAAAAGATTTTATTTATTATGTTTTTTTTTGTATAATCATTTACTGTAATAATTGCAGCATTAATTTAAATTTGACATTTAGTAAATTTAAATATTTACAGTCGAAATTAGATTGCGGATGTTATCTCTTTGGTAGTCACATTACGCCCCGCATTCTGCCACCCCATTGACTCATTTTGCTCTGCACATGACTGTCGTATTATTCATACACTTAACGCCCTACGTAGGTCTGTTATTGCAGTGTATAATTGGCGCCACAAACCCTTGTTTTCTGAAGAAGAGGAACAATAACTGTGTGATCATATTCTTGAACTTCAATCCAGGATGTTTGGATTGTCGATAATTGAGCTGATACGATTAGCGTTTCAGTTTGCAGAGACGAATTATATGCTACACCCATTTAATATGAAAAGTGAACTGGCTGGTGAGGGATGGGCAGCAGCATTCAGGAAAAGGCATCCCCAGATAACACATCGGGCTCCAGAGCGTCGATGACGATTTGTGTGTGATCTGTGCAAAATATGTTAAAGTAGACACGAACCAGTTACACATTCATCTTTGTTGAGTTATTTAAGGTCAGCGAAGTACGTTTAATTTGCCGATTTCGTCTTCGTTCCGTTTTCATTCGTATTCTTGCTTGGTTGTGTTGGCTTCTGATGTCACCCAAAGAGTGTCCACTTTGCCCCACACCTAGGGAAAAGTGGACATACTGCAGAGGGTGCAGTTATTTGCTTAGAGGATCGCTTTGGTCAGGTCTCCCCTACTAATGTTTTTTAGAAGTGAGAAAAACAATATGTTTTAGTTCACCTGTTTAAATTTATTTTTCGTGCTTACGACCGAGTTACATAGCAGTACCGCCGCAAATTTAGTTGTTTATAGGAACCTAATACTGTTACACCAAAAGGCTCGAAGCTTGCTTTTCTAATGTGTGGTTAGACTTCTAAATGTGTGAGTGTATTACATAGGCACAGCTGATCTTTGTTTGCGGCTCATCTTTCCTCATCTGTGCTCCTAAGTATCTCGACGTCTCAAAACACGTTAGATCTTCTTCGATAATATCCATTGTCATGCATATTGTATTCAGGTTGATTCAATTACGTCGCCTTGTCACAACACATATTTAAATCAAGTTTAGTGTCAGCAGCAAAACAATGTCGTCAAAGTATAGTACATTGGACGTATCCATGTTGGCCGCTACATCTTCGTTATACTTTGTATTTAGACCCACGTTTTGTAAGTGATAATTATTTTAAAATGGCTTCTCGCGCTGAGTCGCATTGGATGTGTGTGTGTGCGTGTGTCCGAGTGTGCGTGTGTGCAATGTACACTGGCGATATTTCACACAACCGGTAACAATGTACTCGGCTTAATATCAATTTACCAACACCCTCGAACAAGGGTAAATTCACCCTGGCTCCCCTCTTGTGTTCTTTCTGGAATGCGTTGTCTTTCTTGCAAGAAGGTTGTGATGGACGTTTTCCAGTTGTCATGCTCGAAATTGGTCGAAATTCACATGTTAGCGCCTTCCAAGTTATCTTCAATAATTGCCAAAAACGCCTCCGATTGTTAAGTTACGTTTTACGTATTACGAGCATATTACGTGTTAGATTCCGAACAAACGATTTATCCCATAAAAGGTGAGAATCTTGACAATATGGAGTATTTTAAATATATATAGGTCTTATGTCCTATTCTATGAGTCGTAGAGTAATCCCTCAAAGTTTGGCACTCGAGGTTCAAGCCGTCTAAGAGGAAAACCTTTACATACCCTCATACGGAAGCTCGGTTATAAGTAGATTACGTGCAAAACAACACCAGTAGACGCGATGAAACACTTGAGTTTGCTGTTTAACTTGCGGACGAGAGGGCACACTTCACAGTGTGTTTTGTGTCGCCGTTCAACTCATAACGCAACGAGGCTCCAGGTAAGTGCCTTTATAACTGTTGTAGTCTTCATCATTTCCAGTACTTGTATATGACTTCCACATTATTTGTTTATACTTAATTTTTCTAATGGCTTCTTTCGATAAGTGTTTCTTTTTGGACCGTTTCCCTTGTTTTTTGAAGGGTACAAATCGACTATGCACTTGATTTCACTCTTTAATATATTCCAGCATTCTGTTGCTGTCTTATTTTTCAGTGTGTTATTCCAGTCTATCTTTACTAAATATTTCCTCATGTCCTTGTACCTTCCTTTGTGGAAATTTCTCCTATACTGCTTTTTACTATTCCTTTCTGATTTTACTTTGATGGTAAAATGTATCTGGTTGTGATCGCTACTCCCCAGTGGCCCACATATCTTGACATTGTCAACTAATTCATTCTGTGAGGACAAAACTATGTCTAACACATTCTCACCCCTGGTTGGTTCTAGTACATGTTGAGAAAGGAAAGTATCTTGAACTAAAACTAAAAACTTGTGGTCCTCACTCCCAATACTCTGAAGAGATTTCCAATGTATATGCCCGTGGTTAAAATCCCCCATAATAATACAGTCCCGTTTGCTTACTTCCCTTATAGCGTTTTGTATTTTTTCATTCTCTTCCATGCTTATGTTTGGACTTCGATAAACTAACCCAACTGTTAACGTTGAGTTTCCTGTACACCAAACAGCTTCTTCGCAATCTGCTTCTCTTTCTAATTTTATTTCATAAGCCTGGATAGATTCTTTAATATATAAAATAACCCCACCTCCCTTTCTTCCTATTCTATCTTTCCTAAACATTACATATCCTGTCAGTCCCAATTCAGCATCTGATATATCGGTGGTGGTCCAGGATTCGGTTATACCTATTATATGAGGGTCAATATCTTCTACAATAATGTCTAGTTCATTTCTTTTGTTTACTATACTCCTTGCATTTAAACAAACACATTTATATCCAGCTTCAGAAGTGTTTTCCATACTGTTATTTGCTGATTTATTTGTGCTGTTTTTATCTATGCCTCCATTTTCAGCCTTTTCTGTGAGTACCCCCTGCGAATCTAGTTTAAATAGATGCAACCTGTCCCACTGTCAACATATCGCAGCAGGTTCTCTGAGAAAACTGCCGCTCCCTTTCCACTAAGATGGAGGTAATCTCTCATGTACATATCTTCCCTCCAAAAAAAGTATCCCCATAAATATGAGATGAATAAATATAAGAGATACAACTTGCACAGCAAATATACAAATATAAATGAAAATATAAAACACAATACGTTGGAAACGATACTATGACTGCCAACACATACGATTTAACCGAAAACACTAGGGTTTTGTAAATACAAACACGGCAATGGATGTAGTCTGAGACGTTTTCGATAAACCTGGGAACGCGTGTGTACTATGCTTGGTGTATCGTGATTGAGCGTGATATATATAATAGAACCAACAATGAATAGTCGAATTGACATATTAAAATGCGACTTTGAAATATTGCTATGGTGTGCGACTCTCGTCCGGCGAAAGCTTAGGGCGTTGAAAACGAAATTAAGTTGCTGGATCGTCCAATATTTATTCTAGTATTAAGGATATTTCAGATGTCATCAGACTTATAAGACTCCGGTGGTTTGGACATGTTTGCCGTATGCCAAACGAAAACCTCAAAAATATTGTTTTCAATGAAGACTTTAAAGGACAAAAAAAGAGGAAGGCCGCGAAAGACTTGGAGTGACCAAATAAGACAGGCCACTGGACTCCCGCTTTTAATAGCAAAGCGGTGTTCTCTAGACAGGGCGAAATAGAGGAGTGTAACATCCAGGATGATAGCGAGGGGTCAAATTGGCCTAGGCATTTAAGTCAAGTAAGTCAGTAAGACTAGTATACTAAAGGCCGGGGAACAGAAAACCTCGCTTTAAATAATGCAGTCGACAAACGTGTAAGGTCACCATACAACTGGACGTTGTTTAGATGATCCTGCCATATGAAATATATTAAACAATCCGGGGTTGACCGGTTTGCGACTTAGACATACGCGTGTATTAACAAAGTGTTTAACAAGTGATTCAAGTATGTTAAATCTGCAATGATATCAATGTGGTTTTATTGTTCCGTGTACAGGATGAAGGTCTCACAATGTACGTTTGCTGTTCGTCTCCTTGTGTTGCTGCTGATGGCATTGGGCAACGAAGCTTGGCCATTCATATCGGACAGTAAGCTAACTTATTAAATACGCTTGTAATGTACCATCACTTGGATCAAGTAAGAATTATGTTGTTGATGTTAATGATACCTGGCGACGGCGCCTGGATGTTTACGTATGAAAGGAAGCTAATTTATTAATACGCAAGTCTATAAGTATTGTCCGTATATTCGGTCAAGTAGGCTACTAAACAATCAAGCTGCGACGTGAGTGTTCCTATTCATTCTATTTTAGCGTCAAAATGTACAATGTACGCTATTTTCAGCCGAGTAATTAGTACGCATCATTACTATGTGCAACAAAGGCGATTGATCAAGTAAATTATATTAAAATTTAATTCAACACTTATCATAAAAAAACCTGTGTGCGTGTCTGTGTTTGTGTGTGTGTGTCTGTGTCTGTGTGTGTCTGTGTGTGTGCGTGCGTGCGTGCGTGCGTGCGTGTGTGTATGTGTATTCCATTTTATTTATTTAAGGGTCAAAACAAATACGTGAACTCAAGATTGTCTAACGCTTAAGTGTGTGTATCAGTTTAATATTGACACTAAACACGACTAGAACAAATGTTCACTTGTCACTTTAATATTTCCGAATGTGGTGTCAGCAAGTTTGGTGAAACTGCAACTTTCTTACTCATGACACTCAACCCAAGCGCGGCATTGCATACGTGTATTGTGCAAATTAAAGGAGAATCGTCAGTCGTTTTTTTCCGCTGGCCTCATTTGAAACTCATGTCTACCTAGTATTCACTATAAAATGTTAACTCGTTCGTACTGTGCAACATGTCCGTGAAATGTTGGTGAAATCACCAGACATTAAAATCATTATTATTTGTCCAAGTATTCATTCAAATGAGTCTCAAAACCAGATGTATTGAGACAAATAAATTAGTTCGATCATTCAAACAAAAGTAAGCATTTTGTCATTAAACACAATACTTCGCTCACGTTGCATTTATCAATATGCCCATAGCACGCGCAGACGCAAACGCGCACGCCCGTGTTTTTTGTGTGTGAATATGTGCAGACCCACACCCTCGCACATATACATTCGTTTACATGTTTCAGAATGCTCTGGTAAGCCATTCGACAAAGACACCCACATCTGCTGCGATGACCACTTGCACACACGCCCGGCCGACTGGAGACTTATTCTCTGTTGCAAGGAGAAGATGTACAATGCGCTCACCCACGTCTGTTGCGGCTGGGAACGAGTCGAGACCAAACAGTGGGCGCAGCGTCACGGAAAGGAATGCTACACTCGCTCGGTCACACCGAGTGCAGACAATTAATCAAGACTGATCAGGTGATAGCACAACAATTATCGGATGGATCAGAGAGAGAGAGAGTGCGAGAGAGAGTGAGAGAGAGAGAGAGAGAGAGAGAGAGAGAGAGAGAGAGAGAGAGAGAGAGAGAGAGAGAGAGAGAGAGAGAGTTGCAGATGTGTTTGTACTACCGGCCTAGGTATTCTCCAATACATCAATACATTTCGCAGGCTTTTTATTTCGCTCAATAAAAAAATTAATAGCACCTCATCCCGTCTTCCGATTTAATCACCGACAGCATGAAAGGGTTCACTGCGATTCCAGCAAAAATCTGGAAAGTCACAGCAAAAAATCTCCAACAGCACCCACCCCCGCCATTCGCCTTTCGATGTCACGTCCGAGCTGAGGTTCGGCTGAGTTCCCAAAAAGTTTCCTTAAAAAAGGACGCCTTCAAATCATCTACGGTAAGGGCAAGTCCTGTGGGAATATAAATAAAAAATCTATTTGAAACTTCAGTGTACTTTTATAATGAGGATCAGGAAAATATTCTGTGAAAATATCATGTTTTTTTAATGTGATGCAATCGGCTGAGGAAATATCTTAAAGAATATAAACAAACTGTGGAAGATTGCTTTGTTCTGAGATCGACGCGTATCGCCGCAACGCAAACCCGTTCAAGCGAGCGGCGTAGTAGGCAAGCGAGGATGTAGATAAAAAGCCACATATGCTGGATATGTGGCGCTACCACGTGAAGTATTGGGAACCTTAGTGCAATTGGTTTTGTGGAAGGTGGGGACACATGAGCTATTTTTCACGTTTTCAGCCATAAAGCAAAACATAATACAGTTATTAACATTATAGTTGCACTATCGTGTTAATATGTGTGTCCTCTAACAAAGTCGTGGAATTTGTTTGGCTGGGATACGTCAGTTTCTAAATATATGCAAATTAGTGGAGGTATGTGAAGTGGCTCAAGGGACCCCACGATTGGGGTCCCGTGAGCCGCAACAACGCTTTTACATTTAAAATAGATCTGTGAGTTTAACATTACATTTCTATTACAATAAACATATGGTATATGTGCTACGAGTTATTCGTCTTAACTAAAATTAAGATATTATATTCAGGCATTAAATCACCTGCATGTCATGCATTACTACTCTTTTGCATAAATGTCAGTTAAGTAAAACAAACTTACCCCCAGTCTGTTTACTGTTCATTACCATTTTTATATTTCTACATGATGTTTGCGCGTTCCTTGTTTACAACGACGTTTTAATTAATGTTGTTCTCATATCGCTCACTAATTGGTCTGGAAGCAACTATAGCTAAACAAACGATTCTGACACAATAGATCTCCTAAGCAACCGGCTTTTCACGCATTACTCGTCTTCTTGGTGATAATTTAGCTCAACGAATGGTTGAAATTAATAATAATTATGTAGAACTAAGTTATATGTTAATTACCAAGATAATTTACACCTTATTCATTGTTTATTACACGCTTCGTCACACTTGATATTGTAGCATTCCGCGATTACAGGAAACTGTTTTTTATGATATTCTAACGTTAACGGATCATATTATACAAATATATGAACACTACCAGCATGCCCTATTGAATGCAAACAACTGTGCATGGTGTAAATTTTGGCATTCATGAACCGGCTCATCGGACTCCGTAATGACTGGCTCATGGCTGCCCGATCACAAATTTTCATGCAAAACGAGTTTTATCGAAAATTAGAAAAGCATATGTCAAAAACTGTTTCACGCATTGACAGGACATGTACACTTTATTATAAATATGCCACTAACAAAAAAATTGCATTACCAATGGTATGTGTATAAAGAAAAGAACAAAATACGAAATAGTTACTCAACAATATTTTTCCGTTAAAAACGCATACAATCGTGATTTTGGCCGCCGTTTGTCGTCCGGAATTATTCAAATGGCAGTGAATTAGTCAGTAGCATGAATGCTTCTACAGCATTCGACAAATTAAACGTGTGATAAGTATTATCAAATTTACAGGGGGTGGTTCAAAACTCCTCTATGATTATGGGTCACAACCTTCCCCAAATGTTATTTACCACTGTGAGTGCTGTGCATTAAACAGGTTGTCCCTACTAAACCACAAGAGTGACATTCTTGATTGTTTTTGCCACTGGTCAGTTTTTGTTATAAGTCTTTTAGAAACAGTAATAATTGAATAACCATGCGTATGTATACACAATTACGAGACACCAACGACGAAACAAACATTTGATTAACAAAACATAACAATCAGGTGTGCAAAAATTAAACTGAACTGATCCCAATGTGCTACAATCTTCATTATGATGCGGTTATCTTAGATAATTAAACTATTCAACGAGTTCGCGAACACTTAGTAGCTAGCAGTGGCGGACGACAGGTGGCGCAGCGCCCCGGAGCCACTGACGGCGCTGAGTAGCGTGACGTCACACTGGCAACAAGACTAAGCAACACATTTTTAGAGTGTACAATTGTTGTGGGTATAAAGAATCGTGATGTTTCGTGTCATGCTTTCGGACGTTGGTACGAACGACCTAAAATTCGTGCGACTTAGTGGGGAAGAGCGGCAGTGATGTGGTCGACGGCCGTATGCCAGCATCGCTGCCATGTGTCGGGGTCGAACTTGTCGACGACCTGGGGAAGCAACTCGACGAACGCATCGTCCATGAACTGGAAGCAATAAATAAAGATATACATAGAATGCCGAAATAAACAGAGTGTTCTAATACCCAAAGAATGCCAAAATAAACAGAGTGCCACAAAACATAGAAAGAGTGTCATAATAATTAGAGTGTGATGCAAAAAACTGTTGTCGATGAGTTGCTAGGCGACAGCCAACGTCATTTTCAAAATTATTCAGCTGCTATATTTCCTTTATTTTTTCATTGTCACGGCTTCATTCATTTAACTGATTTAACTTAACAATATCTTGATTATACAGCGGTATCTATTATTCCACTCATTATTCAAATAAGTATACAAACGTTAATTTCTGGGTTTTGTTTGTTACGTTCGAAACTTGTTTCTGTTATATCGCTCACTCGCGTTACGCGCAAGAGCTAAGACCGTCATTCAAAATGGAAACGTTATTTTAGCGCAGCGTTTACGTCGTAATTTAATGTTAAATTATACATGACTCACGTTTTATAAGCTACCTATCGTCTTTTTGTTTATCATAACAAGCATTAAAATATTATTTCAGGGTTATTTCTGCTCATGATTATATGTATAAATACACTGTTTTCCTGTTTGTTGTTTTGTCTAAGGCTGAGCTGCATTATATGATATTCCTCCATCTAACGTGAAATGGAGTCACAATGTAGAGACTGAAGTCGGCCCTGGTCAAAAAAGCTAATTAACTAAATCACTATTAGTTCATATATACACCTGTAGATATATTGTGACTCCTTTCCCTGCAGTTGCACTTAGTCTTGGCCTATGCAATATCTTTCTAAGTCGTTATTTTCAGTGTAATTTATTAATTATATATCTTAGTACGCGTTTTTAAGTCTACAATGTTTTCAGTATTTATACAAAATGTGTTTTCTCTTCATGGTCATCGTATGTTTTTTTGTGTCTACCTGTATTTTTCAAGACAAACGTTACTCTCGTGAAGATGAAATTTACCATACCTATAATAAATCTGGGATATTCGTTCAAAATTGTGCACAAATGAGCTTTGCCAAAATCCCTGCTTTACATATTTCTTGTCTCGGTCTATGCATGCACAAAAACGTGAAAAAATCAGGTTGTAATCCATCTTTTAAACTATCTATCATTCTCCTTCTTCAGATTATGTGGCAATTATTCATGGTAAAAAAACGTGTCATAATATACGTTCTGCGACTACCAATCTTAGATCTGTTTGTCACAAAGCTGCTGCCCTTTCTGATTTAATAGCATCAAAACATATATATATATATATATATATTTTAGCAATGACTGAGACATGGTTGACAACTATTGATACTGTCTCCTGTCTTGCTGACATCACTCCTCCTGGCTTTTCTCTACACCATCATCCACGCCAGTCAGGTTTCTGATTTGTTCAAGGTAGAAATCCTTCATTCACCTGTATACCACAGCTTCGGGGCATTATGCATTCTTATAAAAAGTTAATCTATGTCTGCTAATTTTATTTGCATATATCGTCCTCCTGGAAACACAAGTAATTTTTTTTATTAATTTCAAGATTTTCTTGAAACTACATTACATTTACATGGGGAATTATATATTCTAGGTGATGTCAGTATCAAGAAATTAAACTAATAGTTCATTTGGTAGCCAAACCATTGACTCCGAACTTGTCTTTTTTGTTCAGCTTATTCGTATCAGACATGTGCCAGAAATATAATTTACGCCATCTGCTGCATTAAAGGCAAACGCAATATATTTATTTTGAACTCATCAAGACAGACAACATTGCACTCCTGGCCATCACTGATTTGGCCCTGGACGTAGTTATCGGCCATTTGTAAAGATGGCCGCGGAAATTAATTGTGTCACCCTAACCTAAGTGGCGCTGTGACTCACATGGGCTAATCGCCCTACCCTACTCTATCTGACTGCGTCACGACTAGGTACAATGTACTTCCATTTATATCATTTAGCCATCATCACACAGTTAGCAAAAAACATTGTGCACACCCAAACCTTGACCAGTCTTGGTGTGTCCACGCCGCACTGTGTTCACATTGTATTCTTCACCCTCCTTACTGTCCGAAAACAGTTGGTGCGTTATTATTTCTACACCCTGTTGCCTCGATTGTTTTCGAAGCTTCGAGACATTGCAGTAGCATAGCCTACTTGAGATGCAGTCACATAGGGCAGGGTGGGGACTGTTCCAATGATTGCAAGATTAAGAAGGACTGCAAAGACGTTTAGACGTTCTATAACCATTATACAATACAAGGCATACGCAGCTGTCGGCGGACCAAAATATATTAAGAAAAAGTATTTAGTTTTCAAGATCCGCCGTTTTGTGTTTAAGATAGGCTAGTCCCTGAACTCTACTCTAATGTTTGTGTCAAAATGTTGATTTTTGGAAGGCAATGATTTCAAAGATTTTATTATTAACCTTGTCCGACATTCATACGTGCCATGTTTATTGATGGTGGTTGTCAAAACCAATTTCCTTATTAGTCATGTAGATCCGTAATTTTGAATGAATGTTGTGTAGCTGCCGCACTATGCTAGGGTGTTCGGTAAGATACCTGAAAGGCGCTAGCAGTGACGCCGGCCCTCGCGGCATGCTGGTCAGCCAGATGTGCGGCCGCGGACTCGAGTGACGGATGGTCATCGAGGAAGTTGATGAGGATGTCAAGACCGTTGATGACTCGCACGACGTGAGCCTGGAACTCGGGGCTGTTGACATCAGCGACGTTGACCCTGGCAAACAGCTGCTTGGTTGCTGGATTCTTCTGGAAGATGCTGTAAAACGGACGGATTCACCGTTATACTCGTGCAAGTTTAGACACTTATACTCGTGCACGTTTAGACAATTATATAGACTCACGGCTAGACGGACTCACTGCTAAATGGACTCAAGGCTAGATACACTCACAGCTAGACTGATACACACACGGCTAGATTGATTGTCTTTCCGACCGACCGACCGACCGACCGACCGACCGACTATCTAGCTAACTATATGTGATTTTTAGGGAGTGGCATAATCAGAAAGTGGTATTTTCTGTTATCACAGATGCCACAAAGAACTCATACAACTTGTGGGAGGTTGATTTCGAACGCAGCAAGAGCTGGACAGAAGAGGCCAGCACATTTACTCATGCTGGTTATGTGTGCCGACGCAGAGGTGCGTATGTGCGAGCGAAACGTGAATAAAACAAGACGCACACGTCGAAAGCTTCACAAAATGTTATCGCCGCCTGTGTTATAATCAGTTGCCGTGTTAACACAGAAAACTTAAGTTACTTTAAACTGGTTTATGACGTACAATTGTTCGTCACGTCACGCGTCTTTTCTACAATTGTTCCAAGCTAGGCAATTGTCGTTCTCGTGAAGTTAAACCGCTTATTTAAGTCACTTACGCTATGTCTGAACGCAACATTAAATTATGATGCGTTCACACAGCGCGTAAGCAGTATAACTAAGCGACTTGACATCACAATTTCTTAGAGAAAGAGCGTGGCTTTGCGAATTTTAGAGAGCGTGGCTTTGCGATCAATTGTACGCCATAAACCGGTTTAAAGTTGTCTCTTAAGCGGCCCTGTGCGAACGCAGCTTAAGATAGATATGTAAGTGTAGACCATATGCTGTATTCATACAGTAAATCTTAAGAGAGATAACTTTAAAACGGCTTATGACACACAATTGTTCCCCACGCGTTCTATCTCAAATGTTCCAAGGTACGTAATTGTCGTAAACGTGAAGTTAAATCGCTCTCTATGTACACATCATTAGAATGTTTGATGCTGGTGTCATAGGCGATGACTCACAATGACCGAAACACTTACTAATGGAAGACCTCCTCTGCCAGCTCCACTCTCGCGTGCTCCGAGTCGTGCACGCTCCACACGCTCTCCCACATCTCGATGACCGCGGCTGCGTCACTGTGTGTGCACTTGCTCGCCAGACACGACGCCACGCAAGAGAGCGCCATTAGAAGGAACACTGTCTTCATCTTCAACGCAGTTTCTGTAATCATCACAATGTCTGTAATTATCGCTTAGTTCAAACGAACGAACGAACGAACGAACGAATGAACGAACTGTCCAACAAACTACTGGCCACTGATTTGCAGCCTGTGTAATTGTCTGACTGACTGGCTGTCGTTTTACGTGATAACTGCTAGACTGTCTGATTGACCGCCTAGTTGTGACTGACTAGTTGACTGATTGTCTGTCTGTTTGTCTGTCTGTCTGTCTGTCAGCCTGATTGACTGACTGACTGACTGACGATTGTTGACTGTTGACTGATTGAAAGGCTGATAAAGTCTCACTGATTGGTTGCCCGAATAACGACAGGCTACTTCTTTTCTGGTTGACTGTATGGCAGGTTGTCTAACTTTGGGTGTAAAGGCGTGCGTGCATTCGTGTGTGTGCGTTCGTGTGTGTGTGTGTGTGTGCGTGTGTGTGCGTGTGTGTGCGTGTGTGTTTTAGACTTCTGTCAAATCTGCAATTTTCAAGTTCAATTTCAAGTTAAACGCTTGAAATATACCTCTCCATTTCTAGCCGCACGTACAGTTAATAACGGCGAAGTTCCGCATAAACCGCGTATACACATGCAACATAACATTCAAAATGGCTTACTTACGTGGCCCACTGGTTGGAAGGGATGCGTCTACTCTGTCCCGGAGTCTGTGACTGCCCCAATGCCGTCCATGCCTATCTTAAATGCCCTGTCGCGTTAATTTTTTATTATTACCAATCTTTTGTGACACCCCATTGGTGTGAGTGCTGTGTGGTAGATCCAACGTCATTTGGAACACCCCGGCCACGTTTGAGTCAAGATGCAAAGTTCGCTGTCGAAGCTTAGCAACCCAACTGGTGCGACAAAACTACTTTGGACCGGTTTTCAAACGATGGCATTATATACCTACTTCCCTTCACGTGTTGAGGTTCGTAGTTCGCACTCAGGGCGGCCAATTCAATTTATCCGTGCGAAGTGCAATGTGCGTTAGCCTAAACAACACCACAAGTCAGTATACTGTATGACGTCATTTTGAAAATGGTGCAAAAGGATTTCCTCGAAAGAGTTGGTTATTCTCAACAGTTACACGTGTGACGCAAAACAGGATACCACTTCTGGCATATGATGAACAACCTTGGGCTGGACAGCATGTCTTATTATAATATTACAGGCACTGTGGCAGTGATATCGATCTTTGACACTGCGAAACCATTGCCACCTACCGTTAACCCCACCTTCCCTCCTACGTTTTGAGGCGCGGTGGCGCAGTGATTAGAGCACCAGACTCGCAATCAAGAGATTTGTTGTCAAGTTGACATTTTATAAATTTTAATTAACTTTTCTTATGGGATCTGATGAAAGTGAAAAACAAGCTCTGAAGATGAACATTTCGGAGACAAAACTGATGTTAGAAAATGACACTACAATATATATCAAAACCACGCAGATAGAGAACGTTGAAAGCTACGTCTATCTGGGACAGCGATACAGTATGAGAGACAAAATCAAAGAAGAATCACCGCTGGCTGGACAGCATTCGCCAAACAACGTGACATCTTCAAGAGAAACTTTGGAACCTGCTTGAGGAGACAACTCATACGTACTTCCAGCGATGATATAACGGCACTCACCATCCAGGCAAAGAACAAGCTAGCAGCCGCACAAACACAGATGGAAAGAAGTATGTTAGACATCACACGACGGGAGAGAAAAACAAACATCTGGGTAAGAAAGAAGACAAAGGTCATAGACGTGATAGAACAAATCAGAAAACAGAAGTGGACCTTGGTAGGACACGTCAGCAGACTATGAGATAACCGATGGACATCGCGTATCACAACCTGGAGACGTTACGAAGGGAAATGATCTAGAGGAATACCGGCGAGACGGTGGAAAGACGAACTAGTACTGGAAGGGCACCATATGGCAGAGGATAGCGCAAGACAAGTACGGGACACTATGGCTGCACAATGATGATGATGGGATCATCTTCAATACTTATTTGACTATGTATATGCTAACATTGGGCGCATTTCAATTAATATTACTATATATAAGGGACATTTATATTATTTAGCCATCACCACACATTTCACAACAAACATTGTGCACACCCGAACCCTAACCTGTAATCGTGTTTCCACGCCGCATTGTATTTACATTGTATCTTTTCCCCATCCTTACTATCCGAAAATAGTTGATGTACAGTAGTCCCCCTCTTATAAGGCTCCCCTCACCGACGGCCACCCGGATTACGCGGCCATACTTTCATTGCATTAGTGTTGTCTAATATAAACCACCCCTCTCTAGTGGCCACCCGGCTAACGCGGCCAACGGCCGGGGTTACAGGAAGAGACTACCACTCGGCAGCGGCCAAACGGCAGCCGAAACTGCTATTTTTAATCACAAGACGATGTCGATGTTTATAACAAATTAAGCAGGCCTAGCATACACACTCGTCGAGCTGAGTTGGCATTCGTACTTGTGTTACAAATTACATTATCTATGATAAATCAACTGTGATATTTTCATATAGATGATGTTCACTGTCCATATGTTTTCTTTTCACATGCTACATTCATCGATGGTTCCCCCTCACCAGAGGCCACCCGCCTTATAAGGCCACTTTAAAGTTGCTGTATTACTGCTTCTGTACCCAGTTGCCGCGATTGTTTTCGAAGCTTCGATACATTGCAGTGGTATAGGGCCTACTTGATAATATAACTATATACGTTAGCAAAAATGTCCGTCCTCTGACGGGATGCCTTCGTAGTTGACAATCGTGATAACAATATTTACCAAATGTTAGAAAACACACAGCATCGTTACACAAACACAATAACGCGTTGTAAGTTCAAAATGACAAAGGTCGGAGAGAATGTGAAATTCACGTCTATCGATAGGCCCTAGTCGTGATAGTGTAGAATTGTCAAAAGAAATTCATTTTGCTATGGCAATGGTGTGAGGGTAGACGCAAGCATATTGTGTAAGCGTGTACTTCATGTTACCAAGTTCATGACGCACGGACCATTTTTCCAAAGTATTTGCCGCGCGCGCGGTTCCTGCAATTGTTATGTCACAAATGTCACAAACTTATAAAGCGCAGATTCTGCAGTATCTGCAGGACTGCTCAAAGCAGAAATAATAATGTTTATGTCTATCCTCGTGCCAATAACATAGCAATTCGAATATACATAGACAAATCTACACTATCGCGACTAGGGCCTATCGATGGACGTGAACTTAACACATTCTCTCCGACCTTCGTCATTTTGAACAAACAACAAGTATCTGGGAACGCGTTATGGTGTTTATGCAACGATGCTGTGTTTTATAACTCTTGGTAAGTATTACTTTAACGACTGTCTTCTACCAAGGTGACATACATTTTTGCTAGTTTATGTAATACATGACAAATGCAGATTTGTATACTGTACCAACAATATCGGCGAAAGCATACGACTATTAGCAGTATGGGCCACTCAGGTGCCCGTTTTGGCTGCACATCATGGCCTCAGGTTGATCGTCAATTTGAATACAAGCGGTGAATGTTCTTAAAGACTAAGTGAAATGAAATTTTAAATGTCTTTGAAACTTCGTATACGTAAATTAAATACTCTTGTCAAGTAATGTACCAAATATGAAGTCTGTTCATTGCGAATTCATGTCATAAGCCCGCTCAAACGTGGTCACTTGCGTGTCACAGCCCATCAGATGTGGCTGATGTCACCACAGGCAGTGCCGCTGAGCATGCCCTATTCTTTAGCACGGCGAGCTGCGGTGCAGCTTGTTGTTTCAGATTGTACATGAAATTGCAATTGCGGAATTAAATATTTTTTTGATATCACCGTAAAGATAACAGTTTTATCTACAAGTTTGTTGCTGGATGTACATATGAATTGCGTTAACGTTTTGAGTTATTGCCCTTTGAACATCGCAAATGCTCAACCTTGCATTACATAATAATAATGAGTCAACTTGTAGAGCGCTATAAATCTATCCATTAAAAGTCCATTCAGAGGCGCTAAAATACATTATTACGTGAATGTTAAAACTAGCTAGTTAAATAAATGATAATTAATTAATAGCTAAAACCGTGGTAGATATTGTATAAGCAAGTAAGATTATGTGGTAAGTGAAGATAACATTAATTAAAACGTTACATACTATACGCATAATGAGATGTAAATAAATAAATTAAATGATAATAGATTATTTTAAAACATAATGTTATGTTCGAGTTCACAGACTAAACTAAACGCCTTAAGTTCACACACACACACACACACACACACACACACACACACACACACACACACACACACACACACACACACACACACACACACACACACACACACACACACACACACACACACACACACACACACACCACACACCACACATCACACACACACACATACCACACCGCACACACCGCACACACCGCACACACACACACACACACACACACACACACACACACACACACACACACACACACACACACACACACACACACACACACACACACACACACCTCAGAGTTTCCATTGCTTTCAACGCGCACAAACGGAAATATTAAAGTGCTAATATTTTAAGAAAAATGTGAAAATCATCGTTTTGAGTTCACATATTTGAATGTGTTTTTCGTGTATCCTTGCGCGATGGGAGAGATCACATTATTTAAAGACAATCGATCTTCTTAGGTCTTATACCCAGGTGTTGAAAAATAGATCCATACAAGAAAAGAAATGTTGCGGTTACCATGGAAACTTACGAGTTGTGATTTCTTAAATGAGAAAGTCACACAAAACTAACAATGTAATATTATAATTATTTTTAAAAGTTGGATACCGAACAAAATATTAATCAATATAATGATATGGACGTGCAACATCATATAGTATTTATAACGCAAGTGCACAGTAATTGCCTTCCGACATACTAGTACGGTAACCGAAATGAAAATGCATACCACCATTTATTTGCTTTACGGTGTACCTAAATTTGGATCCAGTAAGATTCGAAAGCGATTTTTTGTATGAATGTCATCTATAAAGTTCTCAGCCAACAGAAAATCGAGGGGGGGCAATTTTAGGTTTTCTTTTTAAGAAATGGCAGCCATTTTACAAAATGGCTGTGAAATAAAATATTCGCATATCTTAATAGCTGTGTCGTTTAGAACCATAATTTTGTAATTAGAATAAAGGTTGTGTAGGTCACAATTTTTAAATACGTTTCCAACATACATGTAACATCCACCATTTTTAAAGATGGCAGTCGCCAAGCCAATTTCACAATATCTTAACATTTACGTCAAAAGGAGCCATAATGTGTATATATATAAGTGTGTAGGATTGTGGTCAGCGATTACAAATATATGACACATGACCTTCGCCTACATACATATATCCGCCATTTTTAAAGATGGCGCACACCATAACCGATTATCGCTATACCTAAAGAACGACACCACCTAGAGCCATAATGTTAGAGTACAAAATTAATTAATACAGGTTTTCAAATACATTATGTCGATTTCAAATACATTACCTTTGGACTTCGCAGACATTCAAATATCCACTATTTCAGGGGCGACGATTTCTAATTAAGGATGTCAAAACGATTCACACATTCTTCATACAACCACAAGCGGTCATCGACGTATTTAAAAACCTACTTACAATTTAAAAAAGGGAAAACCGCGTCCCCGCGAAAACATACTCGAGCCACTATTCGCGTTATGTACAGCAATATTTTCACAATAATGTCTGATAAGTAAACATAATTGGTGTATTCTTGATCACATATATGTTTCTCTCACTACAAGTATTTTACCGACCTGACTTTTGAAAAACACATTCTTTTTTCGGTGCTTATACTAACTTATGTAAACCCAGGCAAAAGCCGCCTCTACTTCGAGATCACGGTGTTTTTTTCAAGCGAGGTGGCAATGCGGCGACTTTTTGCGTGGAACGACTGCGGTGCCAATAGAAGGATGAGCATTGTTGGTAGTGTTACGTAAACTGTTAACTGTAATCCGTCAACCGAACAGTTGGTGACGCTTTACGCAACTTTGAACAATCGTAGAAAACACGTATAACGTTGCCAGCAACGGTTCCAGTCTACGTAAACGATGTCAAAATTGTAATGTTCGGCGTGAAAACTTCACAAAGCGTCTACAAAAAATAATGCAATACACCTTAGTAAATAACTCAAAATAAAGAAGCGAGTGGACTTCTGCATCTTGGGAGAGATACACTAACAACGATCCAACGTTAACGTTTAAAGTCGCTATGAGTTCATCTATTGTGACCGCACCCGTTATACCATTGGAAGTGCACCTTAGGGTCAATGGTTTAGCAGTAAATGGTCTATTTCTGGAATTACATGTGTTGCCGTCTTATTTAATCCAGTGCAAATTGCGCTTTCTCGACATTGTTCCCAGTGAAAGTGTACTAAGACGTAACAAAAACAAACTATATAAACAGTACAAAGGGCTGATAAGGCAGATTTATACAGTATTGTGGGGGCAAGTCGTTGCGTGTCAGGTCGGCCTGACCAGAGTGGGACATTGTCTGATTGGGACAATGATAAGACAACTCATCCCTTGATCGGGACGGTCGAAGGTGTGTGTGTGTCAGTCTGAACCTGCCTTATCTCTTATGTAAATGAATAGTTTGCTTTATACGCTTTACTGCGTAGTATAGCCGTCATTTCTTCCAGGCTAACAAGCACTAGCATTAATATTTTAATAATTTCCAGGAAAACAATTCATTAGAATTAATTACTAGACCCAATAACCAGCGAGTAGATTCAGCATAGTTTGTTTAAAGATCAGATAACACGACGTAGCAAGATTGAACAGTACTGACATCCAGAAAATAAACTATGCTTGCATCAGGGATATGCCTCTATGTTAATTTACATAACATATTTGTTGAACAGCATATCGACGTAGTGACGCTTAAATTTATGTTTTGGCGTTATACTAGGAAGCGATGTATTTAATTCGTTCCACAATTTACACCGAACACAGGTAGGGACATGGCCCTCATATCCGTACGCACATTTTTTCTCATAAACTGATGTGTTCTACGTACGATGTATGATGGTGAGCTCTTTACAAATAACTGCTAAAGGTTATTTGGTAAGACATTATGATATGCGTCGAACATAAATAAAATAGTTTTCAGCTCAACTAAATCCATGACTTTTAAAATGCGAGAGTTATAAAACAAGTTATTTGTATTATCACATCGTCTGCACCGTGGATCAATCACACCATTCTTTTCTGTAGCAATATAATACATCGTATGTTTGTTACGTACGTGTTTCCCCATATTTCAGAACAATACACCAAGTGGGGTAAGAACCATGAATAATACAAAGTACACATGCTAGATTGGTCTATGCAATGGGTAAGCCCTATGTACATTACATATGCTGCTTTTGATAGCTTAGATTTTACCGAGTTAATGTTGTTCTTCCAATTTAATGATTTATTAATTAAGACACCTATATATTTAGTAGCTTGAAATCTCTTGATAGCATTGTTGTTAATAATAGTTGTAACATCTTCTTTCTGTATGTATCTCTGTAATAATATGTAATTGGTTTTAGGAATGTTCAGTGATAATTTGTTTACACAGAACCACGTATACATCTTATTAAGCTCCACACATAGTTCATTTACCAGATCTGGTAGGTGGCTATGAGAGTGAAAAAGGTTTGTGTCGTCAGCAAATAAGAACAATCTATACAGCTTCGACACATTACACATGACGTTAACTTATATTAAAATCAGTTGCAGGCCTAAGATAGAACCACACGATATCCGTAAATGATCAGACATATATCCTTCGTAGCTAAGACATAGTGTTCTATTTGATATGTAACTTCTTATCCGCTGATAAGCACCACCATAAATACCATAAAATTCCAGTTTCTTACATATTAGTTGGGTGTGTAATGTGTCGAAATGTTTTCTTAGGTCGATAAATACCCTAAAAGCATGTTTTATTTTATTTAACGGATTTGTAATTTCAGACACAACTTTTACAAGGGCATGTGTGGTTGACATTTCCCCCCAAACCCATACTAACAAGTGTTCAATATATCACACATTTTATAAATGTATTAAACCTGTTTTTATATAACGTTTTTTTGAAAATTGTGGAAGCAAGGAAATAGGCTTATAATTATTGATAATACCTTTGCTTCCTGATTTAAAAAATGGTATGACCTTGGCAACTTTATCTTTTCAGAAAAAATCAGTTTGAAAAGATGTGTTACATCATTGCGTTACTGGATTTACAATAGAAGCAATTACACTTTTAACAAGTCTGAAATTAATGCCATCACAGTCAGAAGACGTTTTGCTTTTACAACTGCTTACAACGCGCATAACTTCATTTTCGTTAACTGATAACAACAAAATACTTATCTTGTTCCTACAAGTTAAATAGTCGTATATAGTTACTCTAGGTGGCACATTAATGTTTTTCACTAAATTAGGTCCAATAGTTGTAAAGAATTTGTTGAATGAGTTAGCTATCTCTGTTTTGTTTTCAACCTTGCCTCCTTCTACAATGAAATGATTTGGGTAGTTGGATTGTCTTAAATTTGTTCCCATTACAGTTATTAGAATTTTCAATGTTTCTTAAATATGATTTCGGTGTTCATCTAATAATTTACTATGGTAAACTTATTTTTTTTCGGAGTCAGGCTGAGTTGACTGCTATACCATCTGATATTCAACTATACTACGCCAGCTAATTCCGGGCTGACGAACAGACTTCGTCTCTTTAATAGTGTAGTTGCAAGTTCCTCATACCTTCACACCCGGCACAAAATAAATGTATATTATACATCAACTGGCGATTCAGAAGTCGGATATTTTGTTGCGTGAAGCATCAAATTTTAGCATGATAGTTAATGCCATTGGTTACCCTGACGGTAAACAAATATCCTTTTTACATGTCAACAACACAAACATGTCGTTGGAACCAGACTTTGCTGTGCTCAACAAAAGGTGACGCCAACTCACAGAGCCTGGACAATCGAGGCTAGGTGTTGTCGATATAAGTAGTTAATAAAATACTGACCTTTGGTCAGTGCCTTGCTGGGCCTAGTTAGTGCACAGATGCCGCTAAATGTGCACAAGATCATCTGATCAGGAACAAACCCTACTATAACGGGGACACTACCACTATCGCCATCACCACAACCGCCATCACCACAACCGCCACCACCTACGTTACTACCACACGTCGCATTTAAACAGCGACTATGTTTTTTCAATCGTATCTCATAGCGTACTATTATTATTAATATTCTAAATATTAAAGAGGACGTGTACGTGTGCGCCTGCGCGTGTGTGCGCGTGTGCGCGTGAACGTATATGCGTGACACTGCTTGAGCGCATGTGTCAAGTGTTGTGATGCGATAGAATAAAACGATGCGTATATATAATGCGAATTACTAATTATATACAAATTCTCAACACGAACCTGAATGTTGTTTTGCAAAATGAATATAAAAACGATGTTTTATCAATGGTCATGATTACACAACGTCACGCCTGACTAGACACATCAATATCAACTGATATTTTGAGTAGAGGTACACAGTACCGGATGATTTGTTATTTATTTTATTAAACATTTGTGATGCGCCGTGTTCCGAACTCAAAATCGCCAGAAATAATGTTAATATAAGTAAGACCCATCATAAATGCGACATATTATAATATATTAAAAATGGAACACTATTTATTTTCATCGAATATCACTAACGTAAACTCAAGCAAATAAATATATTAAATATGTAATAAATTGGGGTGCATGCGTGTGTCCATGTGTTATGTGGTATCCATGTATGATGTGGTTTGTGTGTGCGGGTGCGTATGTGTGTGTCCTATATATTTGTCCTTACTACATTGCAATGATCAGTCGTTAGAGCAAATATGGTGGCAGTGCAACGGGAACACCTTATCGTTGATTCGAATGGATTGGAAATATATCTTTGTTTGACAAAAATAAATAATAAGCACTTTTGTATAACATTGGTTAATGTTCATGTAATTTTGGATTGTCCATGATTGTGGACGCCACATATGTTGCTTCCTTGAGGGATGCTGTCTGGCTGTCTGATCCAGTGCAGACGATGCATGTGTCTTCAACGTATTTGGAAGAATAGCACGCTGTTTGCAGATCATTTATCTAGAGGGAGAAATGTTCGGGGTTTAACTTTGAGCCTTGTGGAACATCTCCGTGGATGTGGTTCCAGTTGGATGCTGAATTGCATATCTTCACTTGTTGTGTCCTTTTAATAAGGAATTGTTCATATCACCGTAAAAATTACATTCTTATATACAAGTTTGTTGCAAGTTGTACACAGGAATTGTGTTTTTGAGTTCCTGCGGTTTGACCATCGCGAATGCTCCACCTTGCATTATATCTGCTGTCGCATATACATTGCAGGATTAAGTATTCACAATGTTCATACGGCAATAATTCAAAAACTAAAAACAAATCCTGGGTACCTCCAGCGACAAATTTGTAAATAAAATTATTATATTTACTGTGATATCAAAAATATAGTCTGCCTTATTTTGTAGTTTGAGCATTCGTAATGTTCAAACGGCGATAACTAAAAAAATTAAAAAAAATCTGTTATGCATCCAGCGGCACATTTGTAGGTAAGGTTAATATTTTTACGGTGTTATGAAATAAATACATTAAATTCGACGATTGCAATATTAGATACGGCCAGAAACACCAACCCGCATAGATGGCGCCATGTTAAATACTAGCGGTGCTAACTGTGGTGAAGTCATAACGACCGATAGGTCTCGCAACAAACTGTGCAAAAAATGTACATAAAAGCGCGACGGAAAGGGGCCTTGAAAAGGGTGACGGACGGGGTTAGACATCAATTGAAATTCAGGACACTATTTTTAGATTATATTTAATTCAGATTCGGAATAAAAAGGGTTAATTTCGTTTAGTGTTTAAGTAGAGTGTTGTGATGGAGTACGTAAAATGCCTTAGAGAAATCTATGTTATTCTAGCAAACTGCATGGATGCATCTGTGGTTTTTAAAACACTGGTGCAACAAGTCGACGAGAGCATGTGCAGTGGATGACTTCTTAAAGGTGCCACATTGATTTGGATCAACTTTGTTTTGAACGTCTCAGACTCATTTCACTGTGAACTCTTCCAATTTTGTTGCAGTACAGCAGTTAAAAAGATTGGTCTGAGATCAATTTCAATTTAATTTGGTGATTGCATTTTCGGACGGGAAATGGCGTGATGACGTAGACAGAACATTAATACATGGAACATGCCCATCCCGAAGTGAGCTGTTGTAGATTGTAGAGACTGGACCAACGAATAATGCGAAACATATTTAAGGATCCAGCTTGGTAGAGTCCAGACTAGGTACTTTACTCGTGTCAAGTTTGTGAAAATCATTTTCCACCTCCTCAAACGAGATACATATTTCACCGGTACAGACTGCACTTCAAGCTGAAGGTAGTCATTGTGAACACTAAGGGCAGGTAGATGATCACTCACTGACTTAAAGAAGTCGTTTATCCGCTGGTTGTGTTCCTGAAGACCCCTCTCATACACTTATTTGGCGAGTTGAAGCACAGGAGAGTTAAATTCCCAGCTAATGTTGTTGCACCCAAAGAGTTCTTCCGTGTAATCATCAATTCACATATATTGAATGTAAGCACTTGCCGTTGTTCATCGCAGGATGGTAGAAGGTAGAGATCCTCCCATTCGAGTGTCTGAAAATATGCGGTAAACATGTCAAGCTCGTTATGCCCAATTACTTTGGTAGTCACTACTTGTCGATATCCAGTGTTGAATTTTGAATCAACGTACGGCTCACAAATGGCCACAGTCGTGATCGGCACTTCCGACAGGGCATTGGTTTATGGCTGCCGGTAAAGTTTCTCCATATTGGTGTATGTTATCCATAGTGGCGTCAAAGCGTGTGTGAACAGTCACTATGTGAGTCGGAATTAAAAGCGTTCAATGTGGTCAAGGTGCAAAACAGGAACATACATGCAATGTACTTTGACCCACTAATCCACATCTAGCCACATGAATGCAACTTCATTTCAGCTCCGTTTGATAGCATTAGACATGATGTATATGTGTGTGTGTGTGTGTGTGTGTTTGTGTGTGTGTGTTTATGTGTGTGTGTGTGTGTGTTTGTGTGTGTGTTTATGTTTGTGTGTGTAAGTGTGTGTGTGTGTGTGTGTGTGTGTGTGTGTGTGTGTGTGTGTGTGTGTGCGCGCGTGTGTGAGCACAACGAGCTTGTCATGTTTACCGCATATTTTCAGACTCTCGAATGGGACGATCTCTACCTTCTACCATCCTGCGATGAACAACGGCAAGTGCTTACATCCAATATAAGTTGATTGATGATTAAATGGAAGAACTCTCTTTGACTTTGGGTGCAACAGCATTAGCTGTGAATTTTACTCTCCTGTGCCTCAACTCGCCAATCAAGTGTATGAGAGGGGTCTTCAGGAACACAACCAACGGATAAACGACTTCTTTAAGTCAGTGAGTGACCAACTGCCTGCCATTAGTGTTGACAATGACTACCTTCAGCGTGAAGTGCAGTCTGTACGGGTGGAATATGTATCTCGTTTGAGAAGGTGGAAAATGACCTTCACAAACTTGACACGAGTATAGCGCCATGGGACCGTTTCATTAACATTCTTAAAAGCTCTTAAGCTCGATTTTGCTCCATAAAACCGATTTTGATCCTTACCTGGGAGCGAAAATGAAAAACTGCGTTTCACTAACAATTCATCCTAGATTCGGTCCATAAAAAGTTTCCTAGAAAAGCTAATTTCTAAGAGTACCCTACACCACTCTTTAATTATCATAAACAGCTAGAAGTTACTAACTGCGTGTTAATTTGAGTCCACTTTTACGCAGAGAATCAATTGTTCACAGCCAAATAAATCTTCCAAATGTTAGCGATTAAAGTTTTGCTAAAGCATGATTTGTTTACACGACACTAGCGTCGTGACCGGTTGCGTGATTTTTGGTCGTAGGTGGCCTCCGGGCAGCGTGATTTTTTTTCGCAGGTGGCCTTTGGGTAGTATGGCTCATCTGCATATATAGGCCCTTTGATTGACACAGGGAAGATGTCATCATTAGCAAAATGCGCATGCGTGATGCTACTGATGCCGACATGGCGGCGTGTGTTTGTATGTCACAAACGTTGGCATCTTTTCCAGTTTTACAGGTTAGTAATGCAAAAACCGATGTATATGCAATGCCATGTTTGTAATGAACACAAATGCAGTATAGGCGTATTGAAATATTTGTCGAATCAATTGTTCCAATTCCAATAAATTCAGATGATCATTCTGTGATCGTGCGTCCTAACGTTTTATGTCGTTCTAAGTATTATGTGGCATACGTGTGTAACGCCTATATTTGATATGCCTATAGTATATAATTAAATAGTTGTGTTTGTCAAGTTTTGTTATATTGGCCTAACGTAAGTAGTCATATGTTTATTAATTAATCATTTTGAAATTACTTTTTAAAGTCATGTTGTGAGAAATTTTATATTACATAAATGTATTAGCCAAATTTAACTATTAAAATATACAGTGCTATACTAATTAAAATTAGGCTTTTTAATGCTTTCAGTGATTTTTCATGTGTCCAGAAATAGGATTGGATAGATAAATCACAATTACATCCCTATAATTGAATTACTATAAAATTATTACTAGGCCTACTAATTACGTGTAAGATTGTTGAAATGTGTTCTGTAAATTACATTTTCTATGAAAACTATGTTGCAGACTTGTTTATCATTTTCTGTTTACTTTCAGTCAATCCTTCCTAAAAAAGTGCTGAATTTTACAAAATATGTAGTCACGACGTGATGAAGAATGAGAAGAACTTCAAGTCCACACTGAGACTTCCCATTGACACAGCAGAAGGAGCATGTGATTGGGTGTCAAACTTTGAAAAGAAAGCACGTGTCACATGGAGAAAGAGTAAGACATATCCAGATGGAGGTGTACGAACACTGTTTCGTGTAAGTTTTTTTTTTTTTAATAAAGTTGTAATTGCTAGTACTAGCAGTGATTTCTGGTTCGATATATATATATATATCAACGTATCACAATACTTTGGAAAGTTCGAAGTATAGATGCTTCTCCAGAAGAAAGCATAAATCTGAATCAATTGTAATATTAAAGTGTGGCTAGGTTCCAAATATGAGAAGAAAATATAAAATGTGAAAAAATGCCCTCATGCCGCAGGTGGTTTGGCCATGTGGGCAATTACCTATCATCATAAGCTTTTGATATAATTAACTTCATGTATTTGCTATATATGTACCAAGTTTTGACTTTTGTCACAAATCTTTAAATTGAAATTAATTCTACATTGTTATCCCATGTTCCTGTGGCAGATGATTTTGATGACTTTTGAATGCTAATAACTTTCTTTATTTGTAAGATATTAAGCTACAACTTGCTGTTATATCTCATTTTTACGTGGAGAATCCGATTCTGAACTCAATTTGTTCCTTCATGTGATAGCTTAAGATATATATACTGGTCACAAGTGATGCCACATTATCCAAAAGCTAGCAAATGTTTTTCTAATAATCATACATTGATAAAACTGTGTTTGTGTAGTTTGCTGTTGGTTTTTTGTTTACTACAATTTCAAAACGATGTATTTTTAAAATGTCACGCTAAAAATCTTTTGAAAAAAGGCAAATAAAATGTACAGTCGGGCAAGCTGGCATAGACCACCACTTGTCCGGACGGGCAAGTAGAATTTATGCACGGACATGCTATTAGCAGAGCACATGGATTCATGTGTGTGAGGTCATTGTGACAGAAACTAGTCTGGTGTAAACATTTGCATTAAGTAATATTCAGGTTGATCTACGCTGCCAGCATCAGACAAGAGCGAAATCTTCAACTGCTGATGCCAGAAACGGATCGAAGAATACCTCCTGCCCGAGCACAATGACCGTTGTAGTGAAAAGAATGCAGAAATCTCGTGGACGCAATCGGTAATAATTATAATATTATAACCTGTCATCATACGAGTTGGTTGAAATGAAACCTAGTATTTGCTAATTTTGGAAATGAAAGTATTTAGTATGTTGTGTGTATTATAACACAAGATTAATATATTTGCCCAACAAACTGTATCAGTATATGTTCCATTATGACATCGGCCTTAATTGCAGGTTTCTTTCAAAACATATTCCAAAAAGTTATGGTGGTGGACTAATTAGAAAAAGTTCTTATACATATAATGAATTGACTCAGTTGCTTTCATAATACAGGTCACTGTCTTATGTTGGTGGTGTTGTATTACTGCACCATAGTAGTAATTTTCATAATAATAGCTGAGCAATATTACCGAAAAAGGGGAATTGATTTTAACAGGTCAACAGATTGTCACGTTCTGGCTGGGCATCATACAACAGTCACACTTCAATGGACACATAACCATGAGACAGAAAGTGCAGATGCACTGCGCCATCGTGACGTTTCTGCAGAGACACGAGCAACAATCCTGGGTCACTTCCGCTCAGGGCATTCTCCGTCGTCAACACTGGACACTTTGAAGTACGAGTTACAAATTGAACATGGTGATGAGTATCCCAAGATCTCTGCCGACCGAGCATACTGTCCTGATCTGCAATGGCGCTATAGGTAACTATAGGTAATTATATGGCGTGTAAATGCTTACATGCTATTCCTTGCCAACGTGGATATAGAATACCAATAATTAAAGGGAGATATGGCAACTGGAATGTTGGTTTTTAATTAAAAAAATACTTAAAATGTCTTTCTTGTATAGTTCAGGATACGCCTTACTCTTTTTCCATGTGTCAGACTAAATCCACAGCTTCATTCCAGGTTCTATAAATCTTCTTTAATTCAACGGTTATTGATCTTCTCCAACTGTTTTGGGGCAGCCTGGTTTTAGTTAGCCATGCATTACATTTTTATTTGATACTTTTCTCTTCCTCCAGGCTCTTCTACAAAGTGTTCAAAGAGCACTACGGTGAGACTGGTGGCAAGACGATGCTGGACACATTGAAGCAGGAGATGGAGAAAATTAATGGTGAGACGAAAAGCAACTGCGCTGCCATGATGACAACTGATGATGGTCAGATTGTCATTGCGATCTGCACACCATTGATGCAACGAGTTCACCAGCTATGGAACTACAGCAGTGAGATGGTGTTTGTGGACTCCAGTGGCAACATGGACAGGCAGAATTGACGAGTGTTTGTGTTTCTTACACACAGTCCATCAGGTGCTCTCCCACTCGCAGTTGTCATCACATCATCCGAATCAGAATCGACACTGACAGAGGCCTTCTTCCCGATGAGGTCCGTACTTCCAGAAGATGGGATGGGAAGCCAACAGCTGGACGATGCTTGGTTTCAGCCTCTGTAGCGCGGTGTGTTGCAAACTGACGCAAAACACAGTGACTCTCCCAGTGACACTCTTGGTGACACTGCTGCTAACGGTGACACTCATGATTACACTGCAGCTCACAGTGACACCAATGCATGTGGCAGCAGTGATACGTGCTAGCGAAGTGTCTTGTGACAATGGGGACACCAGTGGTGGCACCACTGAGTTGTCAATTGAAGACAAACTTAATCAAGTTTTCCTTGACATGGGTGAAAAGCTGAATGCGAATCGTGCTGTGTATCTGCCGGCATTTCATAACTTTGTGAACAGCTATGAGAAATGCACAACAGAGTCCCAAATGGTTAGTGCATTGCACACATTTGGTAAATTTGTTGAGAAGAAGGCAATGAAAAGTGGATGCAAAGTGGACGACCTTCACACCACATCGGTGTACAATCAACATCAGTAGCACGGAGACACCGGAAGCCTCATCACAACCAGGCATCCGAGAGCAAGGTGGAGAACAGCGATGATGAGTTTGACATGCCAGATGGTCCACGTGTTCTCCAGACGTCAACAATGATTGGCGTCCAGCCTACGGCCACAGTCCGTCGCAAGATGGTATGTGGTGGTCGAAAGCGACTCACTACTGGGAGACCAACCAAGGCATCATTCTCAGGGCAGCATGCCTACTGCAAGCGTCCCCGAGACGTCAGATGGAGTGTTATTTAATGTTGGTTATATGTTGTTTTCTACAAGTGTAGCCACTTGGTTGTGACCTTTGCTAAAACATACTGCTGATATCCAGTTAGAACATTTTTATTCACTTGTTATGGCCAATTTTGGTATATATGTGTGTGAAGTATGGTGTTCCAAAAACATGTTAACAGAAGAGCTGCATAGGACAGTTTGTCAAATTGTACTTGGCATGAACAATAGAACATATATTTCAATTATTCGTGGGCAACTTTGCCAATTTCTTCCACTAAATATAAAAATAAACAGTAGATTATTAAATTTTTGGGTAAATAATTTACAGGAAAGGAATCTAGAGTGGTTCGCATTATGTATAAGTTGTTATATCAAAAAGAAAGTTGTGCAGACATTTGTAAATGTTAGATGTCAGATATACTAACATAGCCTTGGTAAACATCAAGAGTGACACTAACCTTAAATTACAGACATGTATGTTATGGAGTTTTTCTCCTTCAGTCAGTGACAAGTATTTACACTCTGTGTACATATCATCATTAAAATTAACTCCCAGTGGGGATTAAAATTTGAACTGATGTGTGGTACGATTTTTCTTACCAGCTCCATTTATTTTTATATATTGATGTTCAAGAAATTAATCTACAGTTGCAGACATATCAAGTCAACATGACGGTAATATAGCACAGCTTTATATATATATTTATATATATGTATATATATATATTTATATATATGTGTATATATATATATATATATATATACTGCATACTAATGTTTGCGACTACAAAATATTCATTTCATTAGTAAATAAGTAAAAGCTTTACTTCATGATGGTGACCATGCCACGTATAATATCTGATATTTCAATGGGCCATCATTCAGGCATGCACACATTCCTACATCAACATTTATACTGCTTGATCAAATATACAATTCACAGTAAGATATAAATAATAATACTAAATAATTATAATGTCTAATTAAAAACTTAATTGTGAAACAATTATCAATTCTAGATATAAAGGAAGAAAAAATACAAATAGTAAATAAAATAAATATGAATTATATATAAAAAATTACCAATAAAGGAAATAAAAACACTGCATTAGTTAAAATCCGTTTGTTATATGATTATTGTTGCAAGTAATAGATGCTGTTTTCACGTGGTTGACAGTAGACTGTATATGTCGTACTATGCATAGTGAAATTACTGAGTGAATTTGTAATTTTCATTCACAACAGTGAACATGAACGTATGGCAAGGCCTACAGTACACTGTTTACACTGCATTGCAAAGGATCAACGACAACAGTAGGCCTACACGGAAGGAATCGAAGTTGTGTAGCTGTCAGTTTCATCAAATCTAGTCTGTAGTCCTAGGCTAGGGTAGTTCTACGGAATGGATACTTCTACACCAAAATGTGACAGTAATGTAAATTAATTCGCATGTAAGTTCTATTATTTTAATTCTTTTTTATTTATTACTTTTAATAAAGTTAATCATATTGAATACGGTATTGCATATATAACGTTGCACATATTTATGATATATATGCATTAAGCACAGGGCATATGATTGACAAAAGGAATCTAATTAAATATTTATTACCACTTTACATTAGAAATTGATTTCAAATAAAGAACACGTTAAACTTATAATATACAGTTGTGGATGTAGAACGACTCCTGTCCCATGGAATTGCATCCGTCATGGAAGAAAACAACTACAACACTGAGGCCGAATGTGTATGATATATAGCTGATTGGCATGATGCACCCGACGGGCGTGGACTCTCAGAGGAACAAAGATGTCGATACAACCTCGGTATGCTCAACTATTTGGTGAAGAATTGGATTCCATGGATCGACCATGACAACCGTGACTACAGCCTTATTGACATCATCAGGTAACTGCAACTACATCGGAACCTTGCTATTAAGGTCATCCTTGGGACTGGGCAATAGGTAACCTGAGTGACGAGGTGACCATGTTAGCGAGACTAATTTCCTATACTTTACTGTTTTAAAAATAATTTTGGACTATCCTATGTTGACCTTACTTGCGAGGTGGCTGTATTACCGAGGTGACCATAAAGCGAGGTTCGACTGTATTACGACAAAACTGTTTAGTAAGAACTTTGATATGCACAAATTTGCCATTTAATATTAAAGTATTCTTAGTAATTTTTGGAAACAAAATTATACGAAAATAAATCTTCCGAAAATTGTAGTTCAAAATCTCTTCAGCAATTTGATCTGTGATGTATGAATTTTAAGTAAAAATATTTTATGTTAAAGTTAAAATGTACACAATTTGGATAGTAATTGTTTATTTTAAGTAGAAAAAGTACATAACATTAGGATGTACTGGTATAATATAATAATGTTATATTCATATATAAAAAAAAAATTATTACAGAACTTTTTTGCCCATGTGACATTGCTCATTCCCTGTATGAGCTTTGAAATGTAATTGCATAATATAAACAAAATATACATAAATTCATGCTAATAATTAGAACACTTATTGTTTCTGAGTAATGGCACAGACAACCTTGCTTTAGATTGTATTTTGTAATATGACACTATGAATGTACATAAAATGGTAAATTTTGTTAAACGCTAACATGTAAACTTGACTAGCATCAATTCGTTTATACATAACAAGTTGGGGGTGATTTCAAAACACCGATGTACAACACTACATATATATTTTACCATAAGAGATGACAAAAATTCCCACAGGTTTCTTGAGAATAATTCAATGTAAGCTACATACTAACGAGTAGAGGGAGATGAGTTTTGTTAAATGACATTGTTTCTTAAAGAAGTTTTGTACTCATTCATAACCATACTTAATATGTTTGTTATACTTTCATATTTTCAGTGAGTTTTGTAAGAAAATACACCCGGACCTGCAGTTTTACTATAAGACTGCAAATGAGCGGTACCGAGAGGAAGAGGTAGACTTCAACGCTGAAGTAAATGTTCCTGTGAATGTAACACCCGAGAATCATCCTCTGCGACTACACTGACCGGTGCGCAACAGACGGGAAGTTGGCTCAATCATCTTGGCAAATCGAGTGTACATGCCAAAGAGACACGCGCAAACCATTCGGCAGAAGTTCCATGCGATTTCCTCAGTTGCTGACCTCCCCCTGTGCCTGAACACATGTTGCCTCGACAACTGCGCCATTAATACTTGGGTATGAATGATTTAATATTGCATGTTACCTTAAATTAAATACCTTATATAATGATATATAATACAACGAGATATTTAATTACAAATTATGGTTTAATAAATGTTTCACGTTCTTCAAATAATCAAATACACGTAACACAAACAGCAATAAATGGTTACAGCAGCCACATCTACAGGAAATCGAGTGCCACAAAAATAGGTCGTTGTGGCAGGTTCAATAAACATAGATGTAACATGATACAGTACTATTGGTTATATTTCCGTGTATTACTGTGTTACATATTGAAATTTGAGCACAAACCCCAAGTTTACACATTAAGACATTGTCATGTTAAACTTAAATCACAAACATCATAACCGAAGCTATCTTACAGTTATAAATTAACATTCATGATCAGCAAATGTGACAAGGGTATGTTCTGTAGGGTTCACCCTATGTAGTAGGGTGTCTTAAGATTGCTATAAGTAAATTCAAGTGCAAAAGACATGATAAGACACAACAATGTAAAAGGTACCAGGTGTATTATTAGAGTGTATGAGCATGGAAGAGTGTGAAGGTAAAGAGGAATACGTCAATTCTATAGCGTTTCAAAATTAATGTTTTTCTTTACAATGTTAACATGCCAAACATTCGGAAAAACGTTCAACTTAAAAACCATATAAAATTGTATGAAAACTATTTGTATGGGACAAGAATGCTATTCTCTAATATAACCATCAAGCGATTTTCTTCCAAATTAGTTTGAACACAGATTGCAAAGTCACTGATATAGTAAATAAATAAGTTAACAAACATCATTACCACATTTCAGAAAGTAATAAGACAAATCCTTAACACTGATGGTTTTTTTTTTTTTTTAATGTAAACAAGCATCTATATATAACATATTTAAGTATGTGGTGCCTTTTGTCAATTGACTCTGTACTATTTTTATTAATAATAGTTTGTGAATTTCTAAATTTCTTACCGTAAATGTTACCAAAATGCATCTGTTAAATAAAATTACTGGTGTAGAAATATTTAATGTTGGCCATAATGAATGAGCACTTCAGTTTTTGATTGTAAGTAAAAGAGGGGTCTTTCGGTGGGCATTTCCCAGTTTTCAAAAGGCAGATATAAGCTGTCAGCAAAGACTTTTCCTGCTGAGGTCGGTATTGAGCAATAATTTTGTCAATTTTTTGTGGAGCAAAGTGTTTTGTTAAAATACCCTTTGTGCACTCTAGGCAAATCCTGCACTGGTATATGGCCAATAGACTGAGAGACACCAGGCATATCTACTTTAATAAGAATAGCATTCTTGTCCTTTACATTTTTTGGCTCTGGTTCCAGAAAGAAAGTATGGTCTCCCATTTTCTCGCCAAACATACAGACTTTCAGGAGCAGCAGCTGAAAGTGATCACACAAAAAACGCGAGCACAACGAACGACTATACTGTGGACATCAACCTCCTCACCCTCACACTCCACACTGGACTCATCATCTCTGTCCGAATGATGATGGGACAAGTTGCTAGGACATGGTTCACATGTACTCGATGACCTAACAGAAAAGTCAAGCGAGCTCCATGAATTGGATGTAAATCTGATGGAAGACTTGTTGAAGCAGCTACCCATGGTTCTGCTGCAGATGGGATCACCTCCATTGCTGCAACCAGTTGCGCTTCCATCATCTGGCCATCTTCTTTCCACAGCACTAAAAAATAATATAAACCAAAAAGGACACCATTTTTTATTTTTGTGTTAATGGTCATTGACAGGGATAATGTACTGACAATACGTCTACTGCAATGTGTTGTCACCAACAAACAGGGATAATGTACTGTCATACGTCACTGCAATGTGTTGTCACCAATTGACAATGGTAATTGTCATTCACCTACTACAATGTTTTGTCACCAACTGACAGTGATAATTTACTGTCATAAGTCCTCTGCAATGTGTTGTCAACAACAGACAGGGATAATGTACTTCATATGTCCACGGCAATGTGTTGTCACCAACAGACAGGGATAATGTACTGTCATATGTCCACGGCAATGTGTTGTCACCAACAGACATGGATAATGTACTGTCATACGTCCACTGCAATGTGTTGTCAACAACAGACAGGGATAATGTACTGTCATATGTCCACGGCAATGTGTTGTCACCAACAGACAGGGGTAATATACTGTCATACGTCTATTGCAATGTGTTGTTTACCAACAGACAGGGATAATTTAATGTGAAATGCATACTGCAATGTGCTGCCACCAATTTCTACTCCGGATAGGAATGAATCAGGATTTTGTGGTATTATGCATTAGGCAAACAATGAAAGCCTTAGATACCAGTCAGCAGTGGAAGGAGGATTTACTAGTATATATATATATAGATGAATTAATACAAGCCTTGTTTTGTTGACATAGATTAAACCATATAACAACATATTAAACATTACAATAACACACATTATTATAATATATATTTAAACAATATACAATAGAGCAAAACAAAAAATAATATATAATGTACAAAACATCATCACATATTATTTTCTATAACTTCACTTACATGATGCCATATACAAATGAAATATTTTTGGGTACCACAGCCTCTTTTTTATTATTATATGCCACTGAAAAAAAACAGTTTGTTGTCAAGAAATGCTGATCCGAAACTCGTTATGCAGTGCAAAGCTTTATTATTTCAAATCATGCTTTAAATGTTATTATAATTCAAGGTGTAGGGCTGTAGTTTATAAGTGTATGTTTTCTGTATTATTTCATTCTCATTTACGATTATGTTTTTTCTTTATACATTATGCGTACTAATAAATGTATATGTTGAATAAATCATGTAGCTGTTGAAGCCATTGTGTAAACCCATTCCTGACTCGGTACACACTATACTGTAGCTAGACTGTACACCTAGACCAGTAGTTCTCAAAAGTCTTTGTGTCATTATTGTTAGTTTTAGGATGGAAATTCACCATAGCATCTGAATGTTGCTGGAGTCCCAGAAGCTCTGTCTGAACAGTATCATTGTCATCAGGTGTAGGTGTCAGTGGGACATTGAAGGGGCCACTTAGCACTAGCCTATATGTTTGACTGTGTTTCACAGAATTATCGTACAAACTCTGAGTTCTAATATAGTTTCCAGCATGACAAAGATACCCAAATAAATCTTGCGCTTCCAATTTTATGAATTATGGTTTTGAATTTCTCAAAAAGAAATCTATTTTCAAAAAATTCCATTGGAATTAAAAGTTCCTAGATTTGAGCAGCCGAACATATCAATGAGGCAGGTCAGTTGTAATTCTCAACCATGTTGTGGCCAAGTTGATAGAAGTTTCATTTTGTTTGTGATACCCGTCAAAGCTAAATTTCCTCTCTGGCAGCCTTTGTACTTGTCACAATGTCAGCTAATCGACTTGTGTGTAGAATAGAAATATATCATGAACAGAGTTCGTGTCCAGTCAGGTTCTTAAAACGGTGCAAATTGAGGGCATTTGTTTCCAGGGGATATCGTCTTTCCATACGCCCACCTTTCAGCTTCAAGATAGTATCCTTTGCAATAGAAATGTCAGTTTTTCAACACTTCTCCTCCAAAACATGGTTGATCATGTCTTAGGCAAAAAGTACAATCAGCTGATCCCCAATTATACAATGAAAATACCATCAGAAGAAACCCCTGAAATTGCCAAACGACCCCCAAGCCCAGGGGGCTGTGACCCCCAGTTTGAGAACCACTGGCCTAGGCTATATGATAATTGTTATAGGATAATAATGCCAATATTATAGTATTATAAATCCCTTATTAGCCCGGTTTGCCAAGCCCAACGCATGGGCCTACAACTTTATCTGTAAGATTTTTCTTTATTTTCCTACGACTTTTTTTTTTTTTTTTATATTAAAACACCGTCACGTGCCATAACCAAACAACTATTATACATAGTACATACTGGCTTACCTGTATCAAAGACGAACTGCGAACAAGATCGGTGATGACAACTTGGCTAAGCTGAGTCCTGTAACCTGTGTAGATCATTCGTTTAGCTTTCAAATCATCCAGGAATGAAACGTGCGCTAAAGACGCTCTAGCGTATAAACATGGACACGACGGAAGAGAAAGATTATCACAGTTGCGGTGAGCACAATATAAGGAAAGGAAATATTGTAAATCGTCGTTGCCATTGCGTACAAAGACGGAGGTTGCCGTCGTATAGAGACGATAAAACTGTGATGGTAACTCGTTCGCATGCATTGATTGAATGGCGCCGGTTTACGGTCGATCACTAATATTACTTCATTTTCGCGCATGCGCGGAGCCTGCCAACCTCCTCTGGTATCGTAACGTCACGTATGACCCACACTCGCAGCAGGCCGACCATTTCCATGCATTCAGAGCATGTTTACAAGGATAGTTTTTGGGTAGAAACGAGCGTCAGAATGAGTTATTGTGCAATATTCCGATGTAATACAAACACTAGTCATCATAGAGGAACAGACAGTTATCTTATGGTTCCACATGAATCCAATTTTATTCATAACAATGAATGCGAATGAGCCTACAATTCGACTAGGTATCGCCGAGCTTGGGTTCGTTTTCAGAATAATTATATCGAATGCAACTAACGGGGGATAATCTACACTAATATATATACATACATACATAGTAAACATATATCGTATCTAGCTACAGAAAGTAACATGTATAATCTCATAATATCACTAGAATATCGATGTTTGAAGGACGAGTTGTACAATTTAGCGATCAACAAAGAAAGCACGTGTCATGCTGGGTTTCCTTAAGCGGAATTTGAAGTCGGCCAGTGAAGACACAAAAACTAATGCCTACAAAGCCCTGGTAAGACCCCACATTGAATATTGTAGTGCCATCTGGAATCCTCACCATCAGGACCAGGTAAATAAAGTTGAAGCTGTGCAAAGGAAGGCCGCGAGATATGTCACCAACAGATATCATCCATGCTAGACCATCTGCAGTGGGAGTCTCTGGCATCAAGACGCACGAATACACAACTGACCATGCTCTTCAAGATCATCCACAACTATGTTGATATCGACCCTCAGTCCTACCTCTCCCCTGCCTCATCAAGAATTAGATCCAATCATTCCCTGAAGTTCCGCCAGTTTCCTGCACGCACAGATGTATTTAAATTTAGTTTTTTACCCCAGGGTCATTCCTGTGTGGAACTCCTTGCCAGCACGTGTTGCTGACGCTCCCAGTTTGGGTATTTTCCAAAGGGAGCTTGCCCAGCTTTCCTTCTGAATTATTTGTTTTTGTCCTTGTCCGAATTAGGGTAAATGAGGGACCAGGGCTGTGTCGGCCGGAGTTTATGTCCGGGGACCGCTACGGTTGCTGAATTGGCCTAGACCTGATACCTGAAAAAGACAACGGCAATTTTATATATCTTTTCTCTCTTCTCTCATACTTTTGGTCTTTTGTATATTTCCTTTTTCTTCTTTTTCTTTTGTTTCCTCCAACAATAAACCAACCGTTGTCTAATGATCAAGATTGATCGGTCAACGTAATATACACATACATATATTATAACAACTTAAATCAGTCAGCGAATTTCTGTCGGTCCTGCTAGCTCAGGTGGTAAAGGCGTTGGTTCCTTGGCATTTATTTTGCAATCGGGCGACGCCGGTTCAATCCCGACACCAAACCATTGATTTTCTTTACACCTTTTGTGTTTATGTTTTCACGAAGTAATATAAACCAAATCATGTTATACTATGATGCACTGTTTGTAAATATTTTTGAAGTAATTATTTATTCGCCACAAAAATGAAAATATGGTAATTATATATAACGATGTTTCTAAATTTTATTTATCCAGGCAGATCACCATTTGTTTTCACATATATAATTACAATATATTACCGTACAATATATATATATATACCATTAATAAATTATATATCCATTACATTATATTTGTTTGGATAAATAAAATTGAGAAACATCGTTATATAATTCCCATATTTTCATTTTTGTGGCGAATAAATGACTACAAAAAGTAAAAAAATATTTACAAACAGTGCATCATAGTATAAAAATGATTTGGTATATATTACTACGTGAAAACATAAAAAAGTGTAAAGAAAATCAATGGTTTGGTGTTGGGATTGAATCGGCGTCGCCCAATTGCAAAATAAATGTTACGGAACCAACGCGTTTACAAATTGAGCTAGCAGGACCGACAGAAATTCGCTGACTGATTTAAGTTGTTATGATAAATTGTACAACTCCTCCTTCATGCATCGATATTCTAGTGATCTTATGAGATTATACATGTTACTTCCTGTTGCTAGATACGATATATGTTTGCTATGTATGTTTATTGGTGTAGATTATCTCCCGTTGGTTGCATCCGATATAATTATTCTAAAAACGAGCCCAAGCTCGGCGAAACCTAGTCGACTTGTAGGCCCATTCGCATTCATTGTTTTGAATAAAATTGGTGTCATGTGGAACGTTAAGATACCTGCTTGTTCTTCTACTATGATGACTAGTGTTTGTATTACATCGGAATATCGCACAACTAATTTTGACGCTCGTTTCGACCCGAAAGCTACCCTTGTAAACATGCTCTGAATGCATGGAAATGGTCGGCCTGATGCGAGTATGGGTCATATGTGACGTGACATCTCGGCATCCCGAAAAGCGCGCCAAAAATATGCATATTCGAAAATGTCCGGATACATAGCATAAAATGTGGAATTTCTAATTCATTGAATTTTTTGGCTTGGTGGCCATGGAAGTAGTTAGCAGGATGTAATATAATATGAATTCAAGCATTAGATGTTTTATTCCCTTTAAATGAAAACTGACTCGCAATCGTAAGTCAGTAGTGAGTCAGATATGCAATGTAAATGCCGTTTGCATGCGGGCCGTTTAATAAATTATATCAACGTACGCGTCGCTGTGTCACGCAGTAAGCCTCACACGCATGCGCATATATAAAAACAAGTTAACTCCGTCCATAGTATGGTAATTACCCGGAGGCCACCTACGAAAAAATCACGCTGACCGGTTGACGTAAGCGTAGCGGTTTACGGCTTTGCGAAGGTCAAGGTTGTTGTGACATTTGTTAATCAATTTTGAGCAAAGTTTAAGTTGTATCTAACTTAACCTGCGTACTACTGCCCTTCGTGTCACTATACTCGACGGCATAATTTCGGTGTAAGATGCTGGCACTCTCTACGCTCTTGTAAACTGAAAATGTTCAACAATGACGCTCCTGTCAAAACATTGCACCGTGTGTGACGCGGAAATAGTGTTCCCTGTGACATGTCGGCGGCTTCTGCAAGTTTTCGTTTCAATTCTTCGCATAGTGAACAAAAAGTCAAACGTTGTTGACAAGTGGTTGTTGGCCCGAATTTTCAAACATTTTTTGACAACTGTTCAATCTCTTTTGCCAAATTATGCCAACTGTGTAGATTATCAATTATTATGATGGAAATATCGCTCTTTGCCTTAAGAGTAATTTAACGATCACGTTAGTGAAACGCATTTTGAAAATACTCATTGATTTTTCCATCAGATTCTGTTCTAGGGTGGATTTTCCTTAAGAGCTTAATATCTTAGTGAAACGGTCCCCTGGTCCGGACTCTCTACCAAGTTGGATCCTTAAATATGTTTCGCATTGTTCGTTGGTCCAGTTTCTACAATATACAACAGCTTAATTCGGGATGGGCATGTTCCATGCATTAATGTTCTGTCTACGTCACTACGTCATTTCCCGTCCGAAAGTGCAACCACCAAATTAAAGGGAAATTGATCTTAGACCAATGTTTTTAACTGCTGAACTCTGCAAAAAATTGGAAGAATTCATAGTGAAATGAGTCTGAGACGTACAAACAAAGGTGATCCAAATCAATGTGGCACTTTACGAACTCATCCACTGCACATGCTCTCGTCGACTTATTGCACCAGTGTTTTTAAAAGCACAGATGCATCCATGCAGTTTGCTAGAATAACATAGATTTCTCTAAGGCATTTTACGTACTCCATCACAACATTCTACTTAAACACTAAGCGAAATTAACCTTTTTTATTTCGAATCTGAATTAAATATAATCAAAAAATAGTGTCCTGATATTCAATTAATGTCTAATCATCTCCTTTTTCAAGACCCGCTTCCGTTGCGCTTTTCTGTGCATTTTCTGCACAGTTTATTGCGATACCTATTGGTCGTTGTGAAGTCACCGCAGGTAGCACCGCTAATATTTATCTTGGTGCGCATCTATGCTGGTTAGTGTTTCAGGCCGTACCTAAAATTGCAATCGCGGAATTTAGTATATTTATTTTATATCACCGCAAACATAATAATCTTACCTACAAATGCGTCGCTGGATGCACAAAGGATTTTGTTAACTTTTTTAGTTATTGCCGTTTGAACATTACGAATGCTCTAACTAGAAAATAGGATAGATAAAATAAGCCTAATACTGTTACACCAAACGGCTTGGGACCCTTTTGATTAGGGGGCCTGTTTTGCACGTTGTTCCCCTATCCGTAGGATAGGTCAGCTGTTTGATGTCGTTCTTCCTTCTGTGTGTCCGACAAGATGTCCCTACCACCGTATATGATATTGTCAAGATATATCAACAACATATAATTTCGCATGCCTCTAACTTGTTTTCCTTTGCTTTATGTAATATCAAACTTTCACATATATAAACAACCATTGGATATACCGCTGCTCTTTAGAATCGTCCATCTGATCTTGATCTCGAAGCTTGCTTTTCTAATGTGTGGTTAGACTTCTAAATGTGTGAGTGTATTACATAAGCACAGCTGATCTTTGTTTGCGGCTCATCTTTCCTCATTTGTGCTCCTAAGTATCTCGACGTCTCAAAACACGTTAGATCTTCTTCGTTAATATCCATTGTCAAGCATGTTCTATTCAGGTTGATTCAATTACGTCGCCTTGTCACAACACATATTTAAATCAAGTTTAGTGTCAGCAACAAAACAATGTCGTAAAAATATAGTACATTGGACGTATCCATGTTGGCCGCTACATATTCGTTATAGGTTGTATTTAGACGTTTTGCAGATGATAATAGGTTTAAAATGGCTTCTCGCGCTGAGTCGCATTGTATGTATGCGTACGTGCGTGTGTGCAATGTACTCTGGCGATATTTCACACACCCGGTAACAATGTACTCGGCTTAATATAAATTTACCAACACCCTCAAACAGGGGTAAATTCACTCTGGCTCCCTTCTTGTGTTCTTTCTGTCTTTGTTGCAAGAAGGATGTAATGGACCTCACGTTTTCCAGTTGTCATGCACGAAATTGGTCGAAATTCACATGTCGGCGCCTTTCAAGTTATCTTCAATAATTACCAAAAACATAACGTAAAACAACACACACATACAAATTGCTCTATTGTACCTGGTCTATTAATAAATTAAGATTGTTAACCATTACTATAAAATTGGTCAGCTACCTTGGTAGTTAACAGTCGTGATTGTAATATTTACCAAATGTTAGAAAACACACAGCATCGTTCCATAAACATCATAACGCGCTGGCAGATCCTCGTTGTTTGTTCAAAATGACGAAGGGCGTACATAATGTGAAGTTCACCTCCATCAACAGGCCGTAGTCGTGATAGTGTAGAATTGTCAAATAATGATCGTGTTGATATCCTATTTGTATCAGGGTAGACATAAACATCATTGTGCCAGCTTCTACTCCACGTTGCTAAGTCCATGACGCAGGGACCGTTTTCTCAAAGTATTTGCCTCGCGCACATTGTTCCTCCGATTGTTAAGTTACGTTTTACGTACTACGAGCATATTACGTGTTAGATTCCGAACAAACGATTTATCCCATAAAAGCTGAGAAAGACGTATATGGAGTATTAAAAAAATAGATAGGTCTTATGTCCTATTCTAGGAGTCGTAGAGTAATCCCTCAAAGTTTGACACTCGAGGTTCAAGCCGTCTAAGAGGAAAACGTTTACATTCCCGCATACCCACATACGTAAGCTCGATTATAAGTAGATTACGTGCAAAACAACACTAACAGACGCAATGAAACACTTGAGTTTGTTGTTTAACTTGCGGACGAGAGGGCACATTTCACAGTGTGTTTTGTGTCGCCGTTCAACTCACAACGCAACGAGGCACCAGGTAAGTGAGGTTTGTTTCATATAAATGTTGTTGCCACACGCTCAAGACAATGACGTTTTCCTTTGTCACAACCAAGGAATAGTTATTATTGACGAAGTAGATGCAACGTTTGGAAGGATCGTGTAGAGAGATTTGACGTGTTTGGGGTAGCAGTGTAGAAAGACCGGGAGAAAAAGGAAGTGAAGATGTACACGGCAATGCGGGAGCAGTGACTGGCAAAAACGGACACCAACATTACACAGGACCAGAATCGAGACCAGCCTCACCTCGGACTAGATGAATAAATATAAGAGATACAACTTGCGCAGCAAATATACAAATACAAATGAAAAACAATACGTTGGAAATGATACTATGACTGCCAACACATACGATTTAACAGAAAACAGGGTTTTGTAAATACAAACACGGCAGTGGGTGTAGTCAGAGATGTTTTCGATAAACCTGGGAACGCGCACTCATATATATGCACAAGTCGGATGCGTGTACTATGCCCTTGTGTATTGTGAATGCGCGTGATATATAATAGAACCTACAATTAATATTTCAATTGACATATTACAATGCGACTTTGAAATATTGCTATGGCATGCGACTGTCGTCCGGCGAAAACGCAGAGCGTTAAAAACAAAATTAAGTTGCTGGATCGTCCAATATTTATTCTAGTATTATTAAGAATATATCAGATGCCATCAGACTTATAAGATTCCGGTGGTTTGAACATGTTTGCCGTATGCCAAACAAAAACCTCATAAATATTGTTTTCAAGGAAGACTTTAAAAGACACAAACAAAGAGCAAGGCCGCGAAAGACGTAGAATGACCAAGTAAGACAGGACACTGGACACCCGCTTTTAATAGCAAAGCGGTGTGTTCTAGACAGGCTTAGGTATTTAAATCAAATAAGTCATTAAGACTAGCATATTAAAGGCCGGGGAACATAAAACCTCGCTTTAAATAACACAGTCGACAAACGTGTAAGGTCAACATACAACTGGACGTTGTTTAGATGATCCTGCCATATGACATATATTAAACAATCCGGGGTTGACCGGTTTGCGACTTAGACATACGCGTGTATTAACTAGGTGTTTAACAAGTGATTCAAGTGTGTTACATCAACAATGATATCAATGTGATTTTATTGCTCATTGTACAGGATGAAGGTCTCCCAATGTACGTTTGCTGTTTCTCTCCTGTTGTTGCTGCTGATGGCATTGAGCAACGAAGCTTGGACGTTCACATCGGACAGTAAGATAACTTATTACATATGCTTTTAAATTACCATCATTTGGGTCAAGTAAGAATTATGTTGTTGATGTTAATGATACCTGGCGACTGCGCCTGGATGTTTACGTATGAAAGGAAGCTGATTTATTAATACGCAAGTCTATAAGTATTGTCCATACGTTCGGTCAAGTAGGCTACTAAACAATCATGTTGCGA
>CM034541.1:29372344-29387344 GCA_020002185.1 Paraescarpia echinospica
GTTTTTTTCTGAGATCGACGCGTATCGAAGCAACGCAAACCCGTTCATGCGAGCGGCGTAGTAGGCAAGCGAGAATGTAGATAAAAGGCCACAATATGCGGTATATATGGCGCTACCATGCGGACTGTTGGGAACCTTAGTGTTATTGGTTTTGTGACGTAGTGGAAGGTGGGGACCCATGAGCTATGTTTCACGTTTTCAGAGATAAAACAAAACATAATACAGTTTTTACCATTATAATCGCACTATCGTGTTAATATGTATGTCCTCCAACAAGGTCGTGAAATGTATTAGGCTGGGATACGTCAGTTTCTAAATATATATAAATTAGTGGGGGCATGTGAAATGGCTCAAGGGACCCCTTGGGCCACCACGTGGGGTCTCTTCAGCCACAACAACGCTTTTACACTTAAAATAGATCAGTGAGTTTAACACGACATGTCTATTACAATAAACATCTGGTATATGTGCTATGAGTTATTCGTCTTAACTAAAATTAAGATATTATATTCAGGCATTAAATCATCTGCATGTCATGCATTACTACTCTTTCGCATAAATGTCAGTTACGTAAAACAAACTTACCCCACAATCTGTTTGCTGTTTATTACCATTTTATACATCTACATGATATTGGCGTGTTCCTTGTTTACAACAACTTTTTATAACTATTGCTTAACACACGATTCTGACACAATAGATGCCCTAAGAAGCAGGCTTTTCACGCATTATTCGTCTTTTTGGTGATAACTGAGCTGTAGTATCTTTGTTCACATTTCCATATCCTATGTGGATGCAACATTTGCCATTTTCAGACCATTTAACCAATTTGGCTAGTTCATCCTGCAAAGTGTGTTTATATGCGTCTGTTTTAATTGTTTTTGTTAATTGCTATTTTTGTTTACTTTTGTACGTTTGTGAATTTCATTACTTTGCTTGATATGTCATCATCCAAATCATGCATGTATATCAAGACTAATATAGGGCCCAACACCGACCCCTCTACTGCTACTGTCCTCTCTCTGTCAATCATGTTTGTATCCAACTGATCACACTATCCCCTATACCATGGGCTTTTAGTTTAAGTAACAATCTTTGATGTGGGACTGTCAAATGCTTTCTGGATATCAAGTGGACAACATCCACCGGTGACATAAGAGATTGGTTAGACAAGACGTAGCTTTTAGGAACCCATGTTGAGATTAATTTATTAATTTGTGTTTTACAAGGAATTCCACCATGTGGTCGCTAGTAAACGTTTCTAATAATTTGCATCAAACTGATGTTAAGCTCACTAGTCGGTAATTATCTATATTGCTCCTCGATCTCTTTTTACATAATGGTGCAATATTTGCTTCTTTCCATTCTAGTGAAACGATTCCCTCTTTTAAGTGACAAGTTAAAGAATATAGCAAGTGGTGTACTGACTTGGTATACAATTTCCTTAAGCAGTTTTGGTGGCATCCCGTCAACTCCAAGTGACTTGTTTTCTTTTATTATCTTCATTTTCTTTGATATCATTTCAGGAGTAACAAACAACTGTCTTAATTGATTTGATTCATCCCCTTAAAATGTATTAACTGGTAATGGCAGTGAACTGATATCGTCTCTGGTAAACACTGAGCAGAAGTACTCGGTCAGGTCCTCTGTCATTTGAAACCAATCAGATATTACGTTTCCTGCACTGTTTTCTAGTGACCCCCACCTTATCACGAACCTTCAAAGTGTAGAAACTCTTGGTATCATTTTTGTTATATCATTGGACAAGTTTTGCTCAAACGTTCGTTTGGATTTTCTAATTTCGGTTGTAGCTAGTTTAAGGGCCTCGTTGTAGTTGTCATAATATTCTATTTTTCCTGTGTTTCTGTAAACTCTCCACATAATTGGTTTGTAAGCACTCTTTCTTATAGCTTCTTTTGATAGGTGTTTCTTCCTAGATCGTTTCCTTTGGTTTTTTAGGGGAACAGTTCTTTTAAAAATGCCCTCAATAACATATTTCAAAATGGTTCAACATCACGTTGCTGTCTTGTCCTTCATTAATTTAGTTCAATCTATGTGTACTAAATGTTTGCTCATGAGTGTTCTCATTATAAACTCTCTCCCTGTCATCCCTCTCTGTTCCATCTATTTCTATGTTGAGTCTCACCTCCATCTCCTTCACTATATCCGTCAACTTACACATCTCCTTCATCAGACACTCCACCCACAAACACCCCATACACCGGAAAGTGAATCCGTTTTCTTTCGTCTCTGTCCATGATTGTGGACAGCCAAACAATGCAAAATCCACCCAGCTCTGGCAGTCATTGCAAACTAAGTGTCGTTTTGCCCTGAGTTGCCGCTTGCAAGGTGCCCTATCATAATTTATTTATATTCAAAATAGTTTTATGTAGTTTTTAAAAAGACCTTTCTGTGTACTGTTTACACCATATTGTTTATGTTATAGTTAGTTATATTTGTTAACACACAGCGACACACAGTATCTTACGATGTCTTCAAGTTAGGCTTAGATTCAATCAAGGTAGTCGTTATACAGACTGTTTCCTATGTACTAATATACACTTGATAAGTTTGTTATTTCAAGTTTTAATTACTCATCTAACTATAACGACTATCTCAACTAACCCTATTATATTGTCGTTCACGTAACGTTAACTTCGCCAGTGACCTAATTTATAAATGACGTTCCGGTTACATTAACGTCCCCAATTATTGCTCGCATGTCGCCTACTTTTAAACTACCCTAGATTAATTACTCACTCTAGCTAACTTTGAACAACAAAATCTTGCTTAATATGTACCTACAACTACGTTATGTATGATATACACTCAATAATGTCACTTATCTTAATCAAATATCCTTTTATTCTCGCAAGTTTGCTGCACCAAATTCAAAACAATTCACAAGCGGAAGTTTCCACCAAGTTCCCATGACCTGTTCATTTTATTGGGTACCATTTGCGCTATACTTGCCTGGTTTGTTCGGTTACTCCATAAAGTCGAATTAATACGCATAGTGTTCTGCGATGGGTATTAATTGAATGGTAATATATTGGCCACATATTTGACCACGCCATGTCTGTAGTTATGTGGATGTAACGTTTCGTTCGGATCGTCCGACGGCTGCGGCCGTCTAGAGGTAACAACACAAACACAGACAGATAGACAGACAGACCGACAGACAGAAATACAGACAGACAGAAAGACAGAAACACAGAGAGACAGAATGACAGACAGACAGACAAACACACAAACATATACATACATATTCAAACAGACAGCTAGACATGTAGACAGACAGAGAGACAGATCGACAGACAGACGTACATACATACAGACAGACAAGTAGAAAGACAGTCAGACAGACATACATAGATAAAGACAAACAAGTCAGACAGACATACATAGATAAAGACAAACAAACAGACAGACTGACAGGCAGAAACACGTACAGACTCACACTTTTAGATTAGATGAGTCAAACTCCCTCCTCCCTACACACGTAGTTACTGAACTACCGCATTGATCCCTAGCAGCTTCCGCTAATTCTATAGCATGTTCCCGCTTTTCCATAAGCATATGTTAACACCTATACAGATGTAGATCTAGACGAGACAAACAAAACGCAACGGCCGAGGTGAAAACTTAATTGACAGACGCAAATAGGTCATGTATTCCCAGAATCTACACGACGTTGAGATATTCCTGGGTTATACAAGGTATGAGGGAAACACTAATAGTTTGCACTGGTAGACGACAGGTGGCGCAACGCCCCGGAGCCACAGAGGGCGCTGTGCTGCGTGACGTTACACTGGCAACAAGACAGAGCAATACGCATATTGAACGTCAAATTTTCGTGGGTCGACAGAATCGTGTTGTTGCGTACTATGATTTCAGACAGCTTGCGGATGATTGAAGACTCGGATGATCTAAGATAGAACGGCGGTGATGATATCAACGGCCGAGTACCAGCATCGCTGCCACGCGTCCGGGTTAAAGTTGTCGACGACCTGGGGAAGCAACTCGACGTACGCGTCGTCCATCAGCTGGAAGCAATTAATACACCATTAGCAAGCAAATATCTATAAATATGTTCATTGTTTTGTAAAATTAAAGAATCTGTAAAATTCTAACGTATAAAATATGATATACAAAATCCCCACAACATATATAGAATTAGCTGTATATGTAATAAAAAAATAAAAAAATAGAATGTATGATAACCCCATAACTCTATCCAAAGACAGAAAAAGAATCATAGTATGCGCTATTTAAGCATTGCCAATGAGATGAATAGAATGGTAAGTGCTGCAACTTTCCTACCAGGAGAAATACTCTCGAAACTTATCTTTCAAATTGTATGTGATCACTAAAATTTAAATGGGTCCGTCATCCAAACTCAATTGTTGGATTATTGATATGTGTTAATTAAGCTAGTGAGCGAGACGTCGTGAATACCTGAAAGGCGGCCTTAGTGACGCCGGCCCTGACGGCATGCTGGTCAGCAAGATGTCCGGCTGCGGGCACGTTGAGCCGGGCAAACAACTGCTTGATTCCTGGATTGTTCTGGAAGATGCTGCAAAACACGGACTCACCGTTAACACCAAAAAATCTTAAAGAGACTTAACTTTAAACCGGATTATAACGTACAACTGTTCGCCATGCCACGCGTCCTTTCTACAATTGTTCCTAGCAACGTAATTGTTGTTATCGTGAAGTTAAACCGCTTAGGTAAGTCACTCACGCTCTGTGCAACATTAAATTATGCTGCGTTCACACAGAGCGTAAGCGGTTTAACTAAGCGACATAATATCACGTGTACGACAATTTCTTAGCTTGGAACAATTGCAGAAAGGACGCGTGGCCTTGCGAATAACTGTACTTCGTAAACTGGTTTAAAGTTGTCTCTGAAGCGGCTCTATGTGAACGCAGCTGGGTTGGGGATATCTGAACTCAGGCAACTAACTTTCCGATTGGGATTTAGGCCAGACGTTTGGAGCTTCACTGCTGGGCGGGGTTTTTCCCAGCAGTGTCGTAAGCGCGATATTGTTACACATATATTTTCTATATTATGGCTTATAATTTTGTCACGGATTAGCGAGGTCTCCGTACACTAGATGGCTCAGTCTAGTAGGGTTCTTGTATATCAAGGTCACTGCATATGAGAAAGAACGGTTATCGTGAACAAGCAACAAAGAACGAGGAAAATTTAATAAACTTTATTACAAGATATCTTCCTTTTGGTAAATATCTCGATTAACAAAAATAAACAGAATAAAGAAATCCCGTAACCAAATCTTAATAGAACATAATAAACAATAATACTGAATCTTTCAATTATCAAATTCCACTTCCTTTCTAAGGTGGATTGTACCGCTACCAAACACTAGGCGCCAAGTGTTATATAAGAATAACTCCCATTATATAAATACACAGTATATAGCTAGTCCTCGCGGACTCTCATTACAGTAATGTGTTACAACACACACACACACACACACACACACACACACACACACACACACACACACACACACACACACACACACACACACACACACACACACACACACACACATATATATGAATACTTCAAGGGTAATAATACCTCACTTCAAAACCACAGATAACTACCAATCATAATACAGCAAATAATAGGTAAGTTCAATCAGAAAATATACATTTACACTGGGCTAGTCCCATCTCGAATATATACGAACGTTGTTGAAGTCAACACGCCGAGCTCAGAATACAGTTAGAACGGTGTATCTCGGCCGCACGAGTGATGATGCCGGGCAATTAACGATTGCCCCTCGTACGCCGCGAATTCTCGAGTCGCGTCCATTCAATGATCGCACGATCGCAAACGATTGCGAAGTCAGTTGAATACGTTCAACTGAAAAACGAAGCCGGGCAGTAGACGCTTACCGCCGGCCGCTACGAATTCGATCGAGAGGTCTTGCCCTGTCGCAAACGATCGATAAGTCGGATGAACGGGTTCGCGCGAATGACGATGCCTGGCAGTATACGTTTACCGCCAGCCGGTGCGAGTCGCATTCGGTCAAGCTTTCTGACGATGTCGCTGTGAGACCGCTGTTGAGGATGGCCCGAGCTGGTGAGCGCGTCGCGATTATCGCTCATCGACGCAAATACGTTGGGGCCGACCGGAACGTTGTCTCAATATACCGCTGACTTACCGGCAGGGTTTCTTCGAAGCTCGGTCGAACAGTCACTCTGGACACTGAATATTACACACACACAAAAGCTTGGGAACGTAACCCACGTTACCGATTCCCACCACGCTTTACGACTTGACTTGTCATTCTCTTGGCAGCAGGGCAACCCGTCTCGTTCAACCCTGGATCTGTCCTAGTCCTTCGCCAGCGCCCAGATGGCGAAATGCGTACAACGGACGTTTATATAAGCGGACCTAATTACACATCATATGACAGGTTTCCATCATTTATATTGGCTAATGCAATATACAATTCAAACTAGGCATTGTGGAACACCCTCTAAGATTACAGTGAAACCACCTGCTGGCCTAGAAACGCTAGCAACAGAATGCCACGCCCCACTGAGCGCATCTGCAACCGAGTTGCTGTAATTACGTAACTAAGGCGGTTGGTCAACAATATGTCTATCTACTGGCTTGACCTTCCTCATTTCCCAAACTAAACCTCAGGAAAGTAGATTTAAACAACCAGAAATAGCAGAAATGCTACAAATTTACAGGAGGTCGCTGTCTCATCGAGCGCAGCCGATGTGAGTGGGAGTGAAAGCCAAGTATCTAGGGATCTCGGTGAGCGCGAGGGAGGTCGATTTGACTCCTGAAGAGATTCTCTTTCGGGGCTTGAATCACCTCACCCGCGCTCCACTGAAACCCCAACAACGCCTTTTCATGTTGAAAACAAACTTATTACCGACAATATACCATCGTCTTATACTTTCACGGAGCAATTGCTCCGTGTTGAGGAGAATGGATAAACTTATTCGTAGAAGCCTCATGTCATGGCTACGTCTGCCCCATGATACCATATCTGCATTTTTCATATCGAGACCAGGGAAGGAGGGCTTAGGGTACCCTCCCTTCGACTCACGATTCCCATATTGAAGGCTTCACGCCTTGAGCGTTTATCGAAATCGCTCGACCCTGCCCTAGTGGCATGCTCCCAGACATTTGCGAGGGAGAGATTTAAGTGTGGTAATCCCCCACTGAAAGTTGGGGACATCGTTGTGACCGATTCCATCTCCGTCAAAAAGCAACTTGCAGCCTCGCTTCATGGGACAGTCGACGGTCGTGGCTCACATCTAATTTCTCTAGCAAATTTTGTTATAATCAGGAACTCGCCGATTCCAGTATTAAGTTTCTACATTTCGTTATTTTGTTGATAGTTGTATTAAGTTAAAAGGTTTCGGCTTGAGGTAATAATAGACGATGGCTCATAATGACCCAAAAACACTTACTACTGGAAGACCTCTCCCAGCTCCACTCTCACTTGCTCCGAGTCCTGCGCGCTCCACACGCTCTCTCACATCTCGATAACCGCGGCTGCGTCACTGTGTGTGCAATCACTCGCCAGACACGACGCCACGCAATAGAGCGGCATTAGAAGGAACACTGTCTTCACCTTCAACGCAGTTTCTGTAATCATCACAAGAACTGTCCAACAAACTACTGGCCACTGATTTGCAGTCTGTGTAATTGTCTGACTGCCTGGCTGTCGTTTTATGTGATAACTGACGGACCGACCGACCGACCGACCGACCGACCGACCGACCGACCGACCGACCGACCGACCGACCGACCGACCGACCGACCGACCGACCGACCGACCGACCGACCGACTGACTGACATACTAGTACTAGTGACTGACTAGTTGACTGATTGTCTGTCTGATTGACTGTCTGTCTGTCTGTCTGTCTGTCTGTCTGTCTGTCTGTCTGTCTGTCTGTCTGTCTGTCTGTCAGTCTGACTGACTGATTGACTGACTTACTGACGATTGTTGACTGTTGACTGATTAAATGGCTGATAAAGTCTCACTGATAGGTTGTCCGAATAACTGACAGACTACTTCTTTTCTGGCTGTCTGTATGGCTGATTGTCTAACTGTGTGTATACATGCGCGCGTTCGTGTGCGTGTGTGCGTGTGTGCGTGTGTGCGTGTGTGCGTGTGTGCGTGTGTGCGTGTGTGCGTGTGTGCGTGTGTGTGCGTGTGTGTGCGTGTGTGTGCGTGCGTGCGTGTGTGCGTGTGTGTTTTAGACTTCTGTCAAATCTCCATTTTGAAGTTAAACGCTTGAAATATACGTGTCCATTTCTAGCCGTACGTACCTGTAGTTAATAACGGCATAGTTCCTTATAAATCGCGTTTGCACATGCAACATAACATTCAAAATGGCTGACTTACGTGGCTCAATGGTTGCAAGAGACGCGTCATTTAGGGCCTACTTATGGGTAGGGGAGATGGTCCCCCGTTCCAGCAGAATGGTGCAGGGTTGCCTGCAGCTCGGATATAAAGCTTTGGATGGGGATTTGGTCACGGTTTCTTTTCGACATTTTAAACACAGCAGTAGACAGGACCCTCAGTCATTGCAGGTATAATCGGTACTGCAAGATATCCAGCTAAGTTGCTCAGGGGATTTCTTGTTGTAAGGGGTACAGAGATGGCTCCGCTATTTGCATAGGCGGATTGTTCTCCAATGATGCGACGCGAGTTCGATCTACTCCTAAAGCGTCTGCTCGAGTTTTGTGGTTTAAGTACTAGGGTTTCCAAAGGGCATAGTTTAGAATTGAGGCAGCAACATCAGCTGCTTTAAGGGGTGAGTCAGATGCTCAGATTAGCGCTGCAGGTAGATGAGCTTCAGATACCTTTAGGAAGTATATCCGTATTTCATAAGATGCAGGTAATTAGTATGGCTTATGGTTTCGGTGGATATAGCCTCTAGTTATATCATGTGTGACAAAAAGCAGGTTGGGATATGGCCTCAGCAATGACAGTGGCGGAGTCGAAAGCTAATATTTCAACACGGATATCATGAATGATGCAACTATATCTATAGTCCTGGTAGCGATAAGTGGTTTAGGCTTTGACAGTGGCGGAGTTCAAAGCTAAATGTCCGGATATGATGAGTTATGCATTATTAGTTTATACCCTAGTGGGATATAATGACAACTCTGACAGTGGCGGAATTGACTTAACAGTTTGGTAGGGGTCGGTCACATTGTATCTATGGGTGACCTTCTGGCGGTGTGACCCCCACATATATGGTGAATTGAACATAGTAGCCTGTAGTGATTTAGTTAGTTGTCATAATTATTTGGTAATCAAGGTTTGTCGCACTCAGTACATGTGCGAATTATACAATGTTTAATAAAATTGCATGTCATTAAGTTGACTTATTCTGCATAAACGAATGTATGTAAACAACGGGGACATACTGGGTGTTGTGTGGAAGGAACAACGTACTAATTCATTAACACATCGTAGCTATTAGATCTATACCTGTTTTGGCTTCGAGACTATGCGACTCGCGCTCATTTATTCAACATTCTTGGAGGGTGTTCACGGAGTATCTCTGGCTTATTTGAATTTTCGATTTACATAGTTATATAAGGTAAGTTCTTATATAGCGCAGTATCCGGTCCCAAGGACTGCTCAAAGCGCTTTACACTTTACTCGCTGGCAGAACTGTTCAATCGAACACCATCTCGACTTATCTGGGAAGCATTCAGCCACGCTGCAATTAATGCGTGAAGACTCTTCGTACACAAATATAAATCATTGTCTATAGCCAGGTACTCATTCATATAGCTGAGTGAACTGAAGCAATATAGAGCAAACGAATTTGCCCAAGGTTCGACACCGTTACACAGGATTCGAACCCGCGTTCTCTCAGTCGAGAGTCCGGAGCTCTTTCCGCTGCGCTACTGCGCTCCACGCAGCCTTTATCATAATGTCGTTGTACTTGATGCTAGATTAGTTTGTTCGTATAGTATTAATCAAGTTTAGATTTCCCACCTTCCCTCCGTTTAACGATGGGTGGACGTTTTTTTAGTTTTAGCGTCTTTCTTACTTATAATGAACCAGTTACTTATTCATATAGCTGAGTTAACTGAAGCTATGTAGAGTAAACGAACTTGCCCAAGGTTCGACACCGCCGCACAGAATTCGAACCCGCGTTCTCTCAGTCGAGAGTCCGGAGTTCTTTCCATGCAGCCTTTGTTATAATGTAGTTGTACTTTATGCTAGATTAATTTGTTCGTGTAGTATTAATCAAGTTTAGGTTTCCCATATTCCCTCCGTTTAACGATGGGTGGACGTTTATTAGTTTTAGCAGCTTTAAACAGCTATGTGGTGGATTGTACCACTGGAATGTCACGGTAAAACTGTACTGTATGTTTACTGATTAAAAGTCTGACGCTTTTTCCTGGACAGTACACGAGATTTTGCCATCGGAATTTTTCCTCAAATGATCGTGTGCGCAGGGTTTTTTGGGCGGAAATAAGTTGATGTACTTATGTTATATAGTGGGCACATACGGTGCATTGTTTCATAGTAGCCAGTAGTGATTTAGTTGGTAGTCATAATTTGGTTATCAAGGGTTGTCGCACTCAGTACATGTGCGAATTATGCAATGGTTAATAAAATTGCATATCATTAAGTTGGGCTATTTCATTCTATACCTGACTTGCGTTGTTCCTCTTGCATAAAGCATACTTGTGAATGCATTATGTAACGGCGCGCTTATCACCAGTCTATGATACAGATCACGGCGTCCATTCACAAAAAGTAACCCGACTGCTTTAGGCGTCTTTTTCAATTGGAATAGGAAGTGTAATAATCAAGACGCCATAGTTGTACATAAACGCTGCTTGTATCAACACAGGTAAGTGTTACTTCGTCGAATACAGCTTGTTAACGCGGCAAGACTTCTGGTTATTTGAATGTCTATATGCTATGCTACACAGACAGTTAGTAGATAATGTGGGTGGTCATTAACATCGACGTAGTTTGCGCCTAGTGGCTGAACCTATATATAACATGCTCGGCGATCAGTGTGGATTTTGTATTACTGTAACACTTTTTACAGTATTCTGACTTTACAGCTAGACAGTTTTACGAATGTACCAAGATGCTATTGCACTGCGTGATGCGGCAAGAGTCTTTTTCATAATTTAAGACAACATTTCCTGTGTGCTTTTGCGATACTACCATGCTCAGGCAGTCAACACTGACCACGGCGATCAGGACAATTTACAAATCAAGCATGACCGCTTACAGCGGGCGCCGGAAGTTTCGGCACACGACAGATTCGGCCCATGGGCCGAACAACCCTTTTTGCAAACCGCTCAACCGTGACCCATTTGCACTCGCTTGGGCTGAATCAACCGTTTATGTAACCGGCACCAGCTGACTCCATGGATCGAACCGGCCGTTCTACTTCTGTCTTTTTGTCTTCGAGATGTTCATCTTGAGACCTTGTTTTTCAATTTCATCAGCTAGCTCCTGCAGCATGTTTTGTAGTTCTTGCGGTGTAGCAGCGCATATGAGTATGTCGTCGGCGAAGCGAAGATGGCTGATATATTCTCCGTCTATCATCAAGTCTCTGGTTTCCCAGGTCAGTCGTCGGAAAATATTTTTGAGTGTTGCAGCTTGGGCAATATGGTGTCACCCTGTCATATTCCTCCCTTGATGTTGATCTTGTTGCTCTTTTTGTGTAGGTGGACTGTTACCGAGGCGTTGGTGTAGATGTATTTCAGGAGATCGATGTACGCATCATCTATCCCCTGTTCTTGAAGGGAGGTCAGTATTGCTTGAATTTGCACCGAGTCGAAAGCCTTCTCGTAGTCGACGAAAGCGATGCAGAGCTGGGTATTATATTCTCGGCACATCTTTTTCAGTTGGATTACGAAGTGTACGTGGTCTGTCGTTGAGTACCTGCTTCTGAATACTTCTTGCTCTCGTGGTTGGTTTACGTCGAGTGTCATCTTTAGTATATTCGTTAGTATCTTTGTGAGTAATTTGTAGATGTTTGATAACATACATATCGGTCTGTAGTTCTTTAAGTCTTTCTTATTTCCCTTCTTGAAAGATTATCACCATCTTTGCGTTCTTCCAAGCGGTGGGTATTCGTCTTTCTGATAAGCATTTAGTATACAGCTTGGTCAGTGTCTTCGAGATTATATCTTCTCCTGTTTTTAATGTTTCAATGTTAACATGGTCGTTGCCTGATGTATTCCCATTCTTCATATCTCTTAGCGCAGCTTCCACTTCCCATGGTGTTATCTCTGGTACGTCTTCGGGTCGGTGTGAATTATGGTACTTTGTTCACTAGCATATAGCTCGGTGTAGAATTCCTCAATTCGTTCCATGATCATATATTGGTCTTGTATTTATCTGCTTGTCTAAAAGTTTAATCAGTATGTCTCGGCGTAGTGCCTGTGTTCTTCTTGCTTCATTCAGGCTCTTTGGTGACATAATCGTTTCTCGTATGATCTCTTGTTTGTACTTTCTGATGTCCTCCTTCGCTTTCCTTTTGATGGTCTTGCATATTTCTGCGTACTCTATCTGTTTTTACGGTCGCCGTTATCCACCATTTCTCGTCGTTTCTTCTTTAGTGCTCGTGTCGGTGACGATATTCTCGTCACTACATGCCTGTTGGTTGCTTTGGCTACACTTGTTGCACTTAGTTGGATCATCTCAGTGGTGTTTTCGCTCATGGTGTCGATATCGTCTAGTTCCTGTAGTGTCTCGAGTCAATTTTGCAGTTCGAGTTGGAATTCGATATTTGTTCTTTAGATTTGTGTGGTATATACACTCGGTGGTCTCTTGTTTACCAACTTCTTCCTTTCAGCCTTGACGTCCAGTTTGATGATGCTCATTACCATTATGTGGTCACTTCCAATGATGACTTGGTTGATGACAGTTACGTCAGTGACCATGTCTGGCTTGTTTGTCAGGATGTAGTCAATTTCGTTCTTCGTTTCTCCATTTGGGCTTTCTTCTGGAACATTGTATTCATGATTTTGTACTTTCTTGATATTGCCCATTATACCAAGGTGTCGCCTCTTTCGTTTCTCACACCTAGGCCAAATTTGCCCGTCGGTTGGCTTTTCTAAGGTCTTATCCATGTCGTTGTAGAAGTTGTCTGTGTTTTCTCCTGAGTATGATGTTGTTGGTGCATATATTTGTACTATCTTCAGTTTGTAGAGCGTTGTTATACATAGAACAAGTTCTGCTACTCTGGGGCTGATGGTGTTAACCCACACTATATTGCCTTTCCATGTCTTCTTTATGAGAAAGCCTACTCCAGCTTGGCCGTTGTTCGCTTTGGAATGGTACAATAGATGGCCGCTTTGTAAGGTAGTGAAGCATTCCTCTCTTCTTCTGACTTCCCGATCACATCCCATACCAACCTGGTTTCCTTAAGTTCTTCATGCAGTTTTTGTACATGTTCGTATCTTAGTAGTGTTCTTACGTTATATACTATTTTCAGTCTCGCGATATGGTGTCACCCTGTCCTACTCCTCTCTTGATGTTGATCTTGTTGCTCTTTTTGTGTAGGTGGACTGTCACCGAGTAGGTGGTGTATATGTCTGTCAGGAGATCGATGTACGCATCTTCTATCCCCTGTTCTTGAAGGGAGGTCAGTATTGCATCAGTTTGCACTGGGTCGAAAGCCTTCTCGTAGTCGACGAAAGCGATGCAGAGCGGGATATTAAATTATCCGCACTTCTCTTTCAGTCGGTCTGTCGTTGAGTACCTGCTTCTGAATCCTGCTTGCTCTTGTGGTTGGTTTTCGTCGACTGTCTTCTCTATTCTATTCGTTAGTATCTTTGTGAGTAATTTGTAGATGTTTGATAACAGACATATCGGTCTGTATTTCTTTAAGTCTTTCTTATTTCCCTTCTTGAAGATTATCACCATGTTTGCGTTCTTCCAAGCGGTTGGTATTCGTCTTTCTCATAAGCATTTAGTATACAGCTTAGCCGGTGTCTTCGAGATGATGTCTTTTCCTGCTTTTAATGTTTCAATGTTTACATGGTCGTTGCCTGATGTCTTCCCATTCTTCATATCTCTTAGCGAAGCTTCCACTTCCCATGGTGCTATCTCTGGTATCTCTTTCGGGTCGGATGGTACTCTGTTCACTGTCATATAGCTCGGTGTAGAATTCCTTTAATCGTTCCATGATCATATCTTGGTCTCTATTTCTCAGTGACCATGTCTGGCTTGTTTGCAAGGATGTAGTCAGTTCCGTTCTTCGTTTCTGCATTTGGGCTTTGCCATATCCATCTCCTCCCTGCTTTCTTCTGGAACACGGTATTCATGATTTTGTACTTTCTTCATGTTGCCCATTCTATTAAGGTGTCGCCTCTTTCGTTTCTCACACCTAGGCCAAATCTGCCCGTTGCCGTTTCCGAAATGTGTGTTCGTTTCCCTACTTGCGCATTAAAGTCTCCCATCACTATCGTGTAGTGGGTTGGCTTTTCTAAGGTCTCATCCATGTCGTTGTAGAAGTTATCTTTGTCTTCTTCTCAGTATGATGTTGTTTGTGCATATACGTGTACTAGCTTCAGCTTGTAGAGCTTTGTTATGCATAGACGAAGTTCTGCTACAATGGGGCTGATGCTGTTAACCTTCACTATATTGTCTTCCTATTTCTTGTTTATGAGAAAGCCTACTCCAGCTTGGCCGTTGTTCGCTGTGGAATGGTATAGTAGATGGCCGCTTTGTAAGGTAGTGAAGCATTTCTCTCTTCTTCTGACTTCTCCGATCCCGATCACATACCATACCAACCAGGTTTCCCTAAGTTCTTCCTCCAGTTCTTGTATCAGTTCGTCTCTAGTGTTCTTACGTTATATGTTGCTATCTTCAGTCTACTTACATTCTCTCGGCGGCTCTTCTTGAGAAGAAAGTTTTCTTAGCACCCTCTGCACGTAACCCTAGTTGACCCGAACCGCCTCCTTGGTCATAGACTCTTTCGATGCTGCTGGGGAC
>CM034541.1:29389844-29424844 GCA_020002185.1 Paraescarpia echinospica
TCAAGTACCCGGATGTAGGTCAAGTGGCACCCCCTGGCGAATAGGTTGTGGACTAAAACATGTGGACGAATATTTTCCGGAACTAAACAAAACAGCGCCCCTGGCGGATTTTTTAAGGAACTAAAATAGTACAAGCAGTGCACCTAGCGGATTTTTTGGAACTAAAATAGTACATGTTGCGCCCCCTAACGAATTTTTTCGGAACTATTTTTGTCCTTGGTGGATATGTTGCGAACTACAAACAACAGTGGTGCCACCTTACGGACAAGGTTTGGACTAAATATAGGAGTACTGCCTAATTTGGTGCGTCTTATTTATGAAAATTGGCGCCCCCTGGCAGATAGGTTACGAACTGAAAGAGAAGTACAAATATATCCCCCTAGCGGATTTCAGTGAACCAAATATCGATACTGCTTAAGTTCGTGCCTCTTGATTCTTTTTTCTCTTTTTACTATAAAAATAGGTCAAAGACGTCATTAAATAGGTCAGTGACGTCGTTAAATAGGCCATTGCACATGCGCAATGGTGTCTTTTCTTATGTCCCATAGGTTGTCGACCATTTGTTTAGGTGTAGGCCTCTCCTAGCCTATACATTTGCAACTTTAACATAGGTCCAAACCTGACGAATAGATAGAGAGGACTAATAAAGTAAGTCAAATTATGGCATATCTGATCACCATACATATCTACGACCTACCCATCACCCTTTTTTGTAAATGTTTCCCTATCAATGTCTCTTATTGCTTGCATATTGCGTACCTATGTATGTTATTAATGGCTGACGCGAAGTGATTCCTGAACATGTAACATTCTTTGAGATATCTTTATCAACAAAATCGAGGTCTCGCAATGCTTTAACATTCATCAGTGCTATAGTTTTTAAACAACGCTACAGTTTTACATAGGACATTTGCACTTACCTCAGTTGATTACCCGGATGCAAGCTGGTATGAACTTGTATTCCCAAAACTCTCCCTGACGGATAGATCATGAACTACAAACATCATCCCTGGCGGATATCAGTGAACCAAATATCGATAGTGCTTAAGTTCGTGTCTCTTGTTTTTTGTCAAGTGTTTACTCCTGGTGGATACATCATCATCAACTGAACGCACCCCTGTTAGATAAGTGGTGAACTAAATAACTACTCTGCAGTCCGCACTTTTGTACTTTCTACTCTGAGGTCCGTGCTTTTGAATTTTCTATTCTGCAGTCGGTGAGCTTTCGGCACGCCCACGTGACCTTAATATTCAACGTGTGCCTATATAAGGCCGTGGAGAGGATCTGCTTGTCATTCGTCATTCGACATTCGGTATGGCAAGATACAATTGCAATCAGACCAGAGAAGGGTGGTCGTACGCAGAGGCGGTCAGAGGGCCCCAGCCCATTGTCGGTAGTACAGCGGGTTTGACCCCCATCACGTACACGGAGGCCTTTCCTCCACTTCCGGCGACGGCCTCGACCGGCCCAACCCTAGCGCCAGCGCAACCACCATCCCGGGTGGTAAGTGTTTATTAATATTATTATTATATTTCACAATTTTTTCTTGTGTATAATTATCTTGCATTAAGACAGTAATGAGAACACGACGTCTAATAACAATCCTTCGTACATTTAGAACGTCGACTGTGGGACTCTGCCGGCAGAATCTCCCGTGACTGGCCCGGCGCCTGTCATTCCTGCCGTGAAGCCATCACCATCGCGGGCGTCCTTCACCTGCCCTGACTGCTGCATATCTTTCAGCAGGAAAGACAATTGGAAGCGTCACGTTGTACGCGGCTGTTGTGGGGGTCGGAAAAGGACAAGGGAGGAGGCCGAGCTGGACGCGCTGGTGGTGAGTTAAACTTTATATTACGTTACTATACACTTTCGCCTAAACCACCAAAAAGGTGGCTCCCTATGTATTTTTCCACTAAAATGGCGTCCACGTCTATGTTGACCTTCCTCTAAAACGAGGCTTTCCCAATCAGTTCCCCTAAAAGTCGTCTCCTTAAAAACTTCCACTAAAATGGCGCCTCTATGTATGTTTACTTCCGCTAAAAATAGCGTCCCTATATATTGTTTACATGTATATTGTTTACTTCCGTAAAAATGGTGTCCGTGCATATTGTTTACTTCCGTCAAAATAGCGTCCCTATATATTGTTTACATGTATATTGTTTACTTCCGTCAAAATGGCGTCCGTGCATATTGTTTACTTCCGTCAAAATGGCGTCCGTGCATATTGTTTACTTCCGTCAAAATGGCGTCCCTGTATATTGTTTACTTCCGTCAAAATGGCGTCCCTGTATTTTGTTTACTTCCAATAAAATGGCGGCTCATACATACTTCCTGTCAACATACCTGCTCCCATTCTATTCCTATCGAGACATTGCCTCTGTATAGTTATCATCTTCCTAGCGACTTCTGGTCACGTGACCAAAAGTCACGTGTCTTTTGGTCACATGTATTTCTAACATAGTCTCTAATATTTAATTATTGTTGTAGAAATTCATCAACGGGCCCACGGCCCCAAAGAGGCAACATATCCCGATAGCTACTGGGACAGCCCCGTTCCCGGTCCCTACAGCCACCGGAACAGTGTTGGTCCCGACAGCCACAGCGACAGTCCCGGCGCCACACTTCGCGTGCTGTATGTGCGGCAGCACCTTCACGCGGAGAAGGGATTGGGAGCGTCACGTCAAGAAGGGCTATTGCAGCCGGAAGGTCGACAAGCAGCAGCGGCGGGAAGCGCTCGTTGAAGAAATAATGGTAAATCTATCATGTTGTGTAAATGTTTTCAGATGCTGCTACAAATGTCACCTCTTTATATTTTATATAACATTATTAAAACACAACTTGTGTTTATTTCAGGTGTTGCTACAAATCCCGTCTTATTATACTTTATATATCATGATTAAAAGTCAACTTGTGTGTTTATTTCAGCGCCAAGAAAAGGAGCGCATCGCTGCTGCTGACAGTATCCCGACAACCTCTGCGCCGCCTGCGCCCGTAACCAAAGGTACTATGGTGATTAATCTTTGAAGATGTCGGGTATTATCACTGACCACGTTTGTATTTAGTGTACATGTCAACTGAACAAATTGACTAACGCGTCATGAAAGATAACTATTCTCCCGTCTAGTGATACGTACCTTTATTGCAGTGTTTTTTCAATATTGTGTGTTTAATTAGTTGAATATTTTACTACATGTTTCACTATCCAAGTTATGAACAACTTTGTTGGTTGTATTAACTTAATTAACTTAATCTAACAAGGAATATGTTATCTTCAACAAAAGGAAAATTATCTTAATAGGAGTTCATTGTCGAATAATAGTTTATTCGACAATGAACTCCTATTGTATTGTACTGTAAAAACATATGTTATTGTAGAAATCGCAAAAACGCCGACGGTCACCGACATCTTCACCATCACCAAAAAGGTCGTCACCCTCTCACTCAGCCTCGCCGTCGCCACCAGTAGCTTCTCCGTTACTCCTTAAACAAGATGCACTTGTACCACCGGAAGTGGTAGATTGTGTACCTGATAATTTGTTTAATTTTTATAGGAGTCAGTGGTCGGCTATTCGCACACATTATCGTAGGGGGCCCGTCCAGAGAACCTACAACATTCGATTAACGGATACTGACATAACCTCGTTACATCCAACATTGTGGAACATTTTTGATGAACAGACTACCGCCTTCAAAATTAACTTAAGCTTCGGATTTATTTTATATAACCAGAAAACGAAAGAACATCGTTATTTTCATTCTTCTAAAAATGTTTCGGGTAGGTTTCTGGACAGGCCCCTTTTAATTACTAATGCAGATGAGTTTCAGTCGTTTTAAAATTCGTTTGAAAAAAAAGATATTTTAAGTTGGGCTATTTTTTCAAAGGCCCAATTCTCAGTGGATATGTCGTTTGGTAACCAACATTACTTTTTTTATAAACATTATACCTGATCACCCTATAGGTACTTGTGAGCACATAGTCCTTCCCGACTATGTGCTCACAAATAAAGGTTTAAATTCGTTGTCATGTGACTTGTCCCGACACGGCAAGCCTCCTTTTAAAGATAATCTTTGTTTTTTTCGCGCACTTGCACTTAGTCGTGGAGGTGATATTGATCATATCGAGCCTCATGTTGCCGCTTTATACAACATGTACCAAGAGGCTATAAACAATGCCCCGTCTATGAACCATTTCCCTGGCTTTAAATTAAGTGATCTTTATGACATTGAAAAGCTTTTCCGTATCAATATTGTTGTTTATGAATTACTCGATCATCACGACGACGACGACGACGACGACGAGAACTTGGTAGCGTGTCATTTACTGAGACGTTCAACTTGTAAATTCCCCGATACTTTAAATTTGAATCTTTTCGAAACACATTTTTCTTATATCCACAATATTAAAACATACACACGGTCTTTCAAATGTATCAAATGTGACAGACTTTGGCATACCTTAAAGTACTTAAAAAGACACCAACAAGGTTGCGAAGTCGAGGTGAAGAGAATTTTCCCTGGTGGTATATTTCATGTTCAGGAAACAGTTTTTCAGAAACTTTATGAGTTGGGTATTGATGTCGAAGAAAAATACCGGTATTATCCGTTTCGGGCCACCTTTGATTTTGAATCTTATTTTGACACTACCAACTTACCAGTAAATACTCCAAAGGTCGAGTGGTTGGCTCGACACGAAATACTTAGCGTTAGTGTATCATCTAATGTTCCCGGGTACAAGGAACCACGCTGTTTTATTAGCGAGGGTGAGCCGAGCCAACTAGTCGACCGTTTTCTAAATTATCTTTACGAAATTAGCGACACCGCTTCCGAAATTCTGAAAACACGTTATCAGTTTGTTTTTGATGAATTAAACCAACAACTAAAAGATATTCAATCACCAGAGGCTAGAATGCTCGAACCTGACTTAGACGAAATTCTAGATGACGGGTCACCTTTACCTATTATCCCAGAAGAACAAATTTCAAAATTAATTGGTATGCTTCACGGATTTCTTGAAGTCATTGGCTTTAATTTCGGAAAATACGATTTGAACGTCATAACAAAATATATCACACCACACTTCCTGACAACCGACGTAGGTGACGAGACGGACGAGAACGAATCTAATAAGAAATCTAAAAACTCCATGTTCGTGGTGATGCGTCATACTAATCTGATGTGTTTAAAAACAGCGACTTTGATGACATTTTTGGACATCATAAATTATTTGGCCTCCGGTTTTAGTTACGATAAATTTCTGAAAGCTTACGGATGTGTACAAACTAAAGGATACTTTCCCTACGAGTGGGTGACTTCGTTAAGTAAACTCGACTGTGAATCCGTTCCTCCAAAGGAAGATTTTCACAGCGATTTAAAAAACGAAGATATTTCTGACGAAAATTACGCGTACTGCGAACAAATTTGGCGCGATTACGATATGAAAACTTTTCGCGATTTTCTTATTTGGTACAATAATAGAGATGTCGTTCCTATCCTTGAAGTTATAAAAAACAGTTCTCTTTTTACAAATTGCGCCACATTGATATGTTCAAAGATGGTATTAGCGTTCCCGATCTAACCATGAAATTTATGTTTGACACATTACCACGTGATATTTATTTCAGTCTGTTTAATCAAAAAGATTCGGATTTACACGATATGTTAAAAAAGCCATAGTTGGGGGCCCAGCAATAATATATCACCGCCATCACGAAGCCGACATTACACGGTTTCGTGAATCGGAAATGGGCGACTGAGCTCGCCCCTGTCGTTCTATTATTGGCTACGATGCTAATGCCTTATACCTTTGGGCTCTTTCACAAGATATGCCCACCGGATGTTATACGCGTCGTAGCCGAGACAATAATTTTAAACCTAAAACATCACATGTTTACGGAACAATGGCTCTTGAATGGCTAGAGTGGGTAGCTCACGAGAAGAATACAACGATAAGGCATCAATTTAACGGAGAAGAGAAACGCATTGGGGATCGTAAACTTCCCGTTGCCGGATGGTGTGCCCAGACTTGCACCATTTATCAATTTCACGGTTGCTATTTTCATGGTTGTCCTTGTAACGTGGAACACACCAACTCTATCAACGGAAAGTCTATGGCCGATCTCCTATCAGAAACTAAAAAGAATACTACGTATTTGGGTAAATATGCCGAGGTCGTCGAAATGTGGGAATGTCAATGGAAAGAAATTCGGAAAAATTCCGAAATAAGACATTTTCTAAATTCAAAATTTCCTCACCGTAACCTGAAGTGGGAAATGACCCAAGATAAAGTTTTACAAAATGTAGTTGAACGTCGCCTATTTGGCATGGTAGAGTGCGACATTTTTGTTCCAGATCATCTTAAAGATTATTTTGGTGAAATGCAACCCATTTTCAAAAACATTGACATTACCCGTGACGACATCGGTCCCTATATGCGAGCTTACGCTGAAGAGCACAATATATTATCTACTCCTCGGCGTACACTGGTGGCTTCGTATTTTGGAAAACAAATTCTTTTAGGTACACCTTTGTTAAAATGGTATTTGAAACACGGACTGATCGTATCTCATGTTTATTAAGTTTTAGAATACGAACCCAGTCCGTGTTTCAAACATTTTGCCAATGCACGAATGCACGCCGCGAAGGTGACGTGCACCCGGACAAGGCCGTTATTGGTGATACGATGAAACTTCTTGGGAATAGTGGCTATGGAAAATGTTTCACTAATAAGGATCTCCACAGAAAAGTTTGTAATAGTAAAACGGCGAGTCAAGGAATTAACAGTCATCGTTTTCGCCAGCTTGACCCAATTACGGAATCCGTGTACCAATTAACAATGAACAAGAAATCGATTAAATACGATCTCCCTCTTCAAATTGGTTTTATGGTTTACCAGTATGCAAAGTTGAGAATGCTGGAATTTTATTATGATTTCATAGATTATTACGTAGAGCGCCTTCTCTTCCAATATTGCGAAATGGATATGGATTCCGCATATTTAAGTCTAGCTTTTTCTTGTTTAGACGATTGTGTTACTAATCGATAAACGAAAAGAATACTTTACAAACTTGTCCCGGTGGTTTCCTTTTGTTTGTTGTGACGCGCACGCGTCCGATTATGTCACTTGTCGGATGGAAGGGAAATAATGGGTCCCTTCGGAATCGTGTTGTATTGCGCGTGCGCGTCACGACAAAAGGACACTTTATCGGGTTGTGCAGCAAAATATATTATTGTTTTGGTGATATGAATAAATTCAGCGCGAAAGATCTAAATAAGAGACACAACGAAATTAACAAAGACACATTTTTGAAAGTACTCAAAACCAAAGAGAGTGGCGTTGGGAAAAAATCGAGGGTTTCGTGTGAAGAATGCTTCAGTTTTTACTTATATTCAAGAACGTTCTGCACTTACATATGTTTTATTCCAAACGACCGGTACAAGCCGATGGAATCTCTACCTCTCCGTGTCTGGTATAATATACACACAAGTAAATCTTCTCGTGAGCTACCCTCCCCGTGTATCATTCGGTATTGGTGTATCATTCGGTATTGGTGTAACATTCAGTCTTGGTGTAACATGTAGTCTTGGTGTAACCGTGATCAGGTATGATGTTTATCGACCACTGACTCCTACTTGTCGATTATTAAAGAGTGTACTTTTCAAATTTCACATTTACTGTTTGGTACACTCGAGAGATAGCCGTGTAATATCCGGTCTTAATATACCCATGATGAGCTATTGTTTTTATCGACTCCTATCTTGTCAATTGTTAAAGAGTGTATCGACACACACACGTCATTGTAGCATCATCATCATCATCACAGTGGTGTGCTTTTTTTTCTTTTTAAGTAGGACACTGGTGAAAATAAACGAAGTATATTGTATACTTCAATCGCTGCAAAAATCGTGTCATAAAATAAATAAACACAGAGTGTAGCATACTGTCTAACAGTGACTGTGTAACATATGGAGTCGATGTGTATATAATTGTTAAGGTTTACAAGATTTTATAATAGTGACACTTACTCTTCGGTGTCTCATAACAAGAATATATGTGATATCATTCACAGGGATACTTTCTCTCGGGTGTCTGAATACAATGTGTGTATCATATGAAATCAATTTGAATTTAGTTAAGGTTTACAATATTTTATAAGATTTACACTTTCTCTTGGGTGTCTGAATAATTTTTTTTCACAAACGCACATATGGTGTCGACTTTGTTATTGCTTAATTAAGGTAATATAAGAACGTGCATGCCAACATTACATGCAAACATTACTTACCACTCTTAAGTAAAAATTAACTTAGGTATATTGAACACCACCCACATTGCTACGTTCACAAAAGAATTGTTGTCACTGAAACGGGGAAAAGGGAGGTGTATCTTGATGACTATGAAAACCAAAAACAAACACACTCATCCATAGCATAAACACAATTTTATTTGAATATTCCCCATATGATCTCTCTTGAACAGTGTTCGTGTGGATTGCATGTCCCACGCGAACCTGTTTTTGTCGCAAATCGGTAATACTAATATGGTTCCCAACGTGTGATTTGCAAAGGTGTCACAGAATGAGATGCGCGCTGCGATGATGCAGGTCGTCTACGATTCCGATGACGATCGCTGTCGAATGGAATGCTTTTTTCCTTTGACATATCGTCGTCCACTGACGCTGTCTGCATATAAAGCCAACGATCTGAGTTCCCAACTAAATCCATTGGCGTGTTGACGTCCTTGAGACCACGAGCGAAGGTTTCCCATCCCACCGGTTCAATCGACTTCCGTTTTCTCAACACGTCATTCACAAGGTCCACGATATTACTTCCGGGAACCGCCTTGTTTCTGTACATCATCTCGCCGCGATCGTTCCAACTTACGGCACCTTTCATTTTATCGAGTAGTCTTCGTGTTTTCTGCTTCATAGTTTTTGGAACGCTGTCGATGATTTCGTTTTCGATGCTCTCCTTTTCGACGATTTCATTTTCGTTAGCAGGTTGTACTTTGTTTTCGACTTTGCTGGGAATTTTTTCGATGACCACACGGACGGGTTCTTGGTTACGTTTGTCGGAAAGATCGTTGTACCGACTCAATACCTGGTTATACAACACAACTTTTTCCCTCTCGTGTATATCACTTCGTTCCAATATGCCTTGCATTTCGTTGTCGAGTCGTTGCTAGACACTCCCTATAGGGTTAGCAGTCAAAGGGCGTTGCGGTTGAATGTTTTCCAAAATACGGGGATCGACCAGGGCCATCTTCTTTGTATACTCCATGGTCACTGAGATGGAGACGGGAATGTCGAGCTTGTTGATGGAACCGTAGGTACGTGTGTCGTAGTGGGCCTCGAGACAATTGAATCCAGTGACGTGGTGTCTGTCGATCGTCCACCGTGAATGGAGGCAATGTGCCGTTTCAAGTTGTCCCGACGTGAGAAATGTCTCTTGCAATTTGGGGACTGGAACGGTGATGGTGTGGGCTTGTTGGCAGCCAGTAGAATAGTCGATGAGCTCATGATGCAGGTGTTTGTGGTTCAAATGCAAGCAATGATATGAATGGCGAGATGAATTGAACGCACTAAAATACGAAAATGTTACCACGGTAACATGTTGAAAAGATAACATGTTAGAAAAGCGACGAAGGGAGGGCGTGAGTGAGGGCTTGTGTGATTGAATGAGTGGGTGAGTGAGTGAATGCGTGAGGGCTTGTGTGAGTGAGTGAGTGAGTGAGTGATGCATGAGGGCTTGTGAGTGAGTGAGTGAATACGTGAGGGCTTGTGTGAGTGAGTGAGTGAGTGAGTGAGTGAGTGAGTGAGTGAGTGAGTGAGTGAGTGAGTGAGTGAGTGAGTGAGTGAGTGAGTGAGTGAGTGAGTAAGTGAGTGAATGCGTGAGGGCTTGTGAGTGAGTGAGTGAGTGAATGCGTGAGGGCTTGTGTGAGTGAGTGAATGAATGCGTGAGGGCTTGTGAGTGAGTGAGTGAGGGCTTGTGAGTGAGTGAGTGAGTGAATGCGTGAGGGTTTGTGTGAGAGAGTGAGTGAGTGAGTGAATGCATGAGGGCTTGTGTGAGTGAGTGAGTGAGTGAGTGCGTGAGGGCTTGTGTGAGTGAGTGAGTGAGTGAGTGAGTGAGTGAGTGAGTGAGTGAGTGAGTGAGTGAGTGAGTGAGTGAGTGAGTGAGTGAGTGAGTGAGTGAGTGAGTGAGTGAGTGAGTGAGGAGTAGTGAGTGGAGTGGTGAGTGGGTGAGTGGGTGGAGTGAGTGAGTGGTGGGTGAGAGTGGTGAGTGAGTGAGTGAGGAGTGAGGAGTGAGTGAGTGAGTGAGTGAGTGAGTGAGTGAGTGAGTGAGTGAGTGAGTGAGTGAGTGAGTGAGTGAGTGAGTGAGTGAGTGAGTGAGTGAGTGAGTGAGTGAGTGAGTGAGTGAGTGAGTGAGTGAGTGAGTGAGTGAGTGAGTGAGTGAATGCGTGAGGGCTTAAGACAATGAGTAAGTTTCCCAAAGTATGCATTGCATTATACTATGAAAAAGACACAAGATGAAGTTTGCACAGTTTATTCGTGTACAACACAAACGTATTTACATGTCACACTCCATAACTACAAGAATCAGAGACTGAACAATGTTTCGTCACTGCTATGACACAGAGTCTTGCAATGAAGTGTCGACATTACACAACGCAGTGTCTAAAAGTAATTGTCGCGGACACTGCACAATAGTTTTCCGAGAGTGTTTCGTCCATTTTTGTAGCCACGACCAAGTCCCCAAAAGCCCTCTTTCGATGATGCACGCTCCACCAGTTCAGCATTTCCGGTTGCCAACAATACGGCTCGCAAATCCTTTGATGCCTTGAACTTTGCAAGGAGCAAATGCTGCATCCAGTGAACACGGACATCGTTCCAACCAGATCTCGTCTCTCCAATCTGTTTGCTTTTTCGTTTTGCCAAGCGCGCACGCTTCGCAGCTTTGATGCGCTCTGCGCATTCGACGTCGCCGTAATACAATGCCTTCCTGTATTGATAGGCATGCTCGACCGAATTAAAGATCCGACCGAATGCTTCGACCCTGCATGGGTAAAGGTTTGACAAGGGTGAGTCGGCCCCTGAAAATTCAACTCGTTTCGGTTTCACAGCAACCTCCGGTTCGGGTTGAGGTTCCGGTGCGTAGAGGCTTGATGGAACGACTGGTCGGTTGACATCATGTGACTGTGGTCGGCTGACAGATGCTTCGAACGGTCGGCAACACGGTTCGTCTACGTCGCTGTCGCTGAAGGCCGCAGGAGTGTGGTAGTTCGGTGTTTTCAACATGATGTTGACCATGGTGTCGTCGTGATACGAATGCCTGTCCGATTGGCAAAACACCGCGCTTATATAGTTAGTGAATGTGCCGAAAAGTCACGTGGGCGTGCCGAAAGATTATGGAACAGAACATAAAGGTCACGTGGGCGTACCGAAAGATCACCGACTGCAGAATAGAAAATTCAAAAGCACGGACCTCAGAGTAGAAAGTACAAAAGTGCGGACTGCAGAGTAGTTATTTAGTTCACCACTTATCTAACAGGGGTGCGTTCAGTTGATGATGATGTATCCACCAGGAGTAAACACTTGACAAAAAACAAGAGACACGAACTTAAGCACTATCGATATTTGGTTCACTGATATCCGCCAGGGATGATGTTTGTAGTTCATGATCTATCCGTCAGGGAGAGTTTTGGGAATACAAGTTCATACCAGCTTACATCCGGGTAATCAACTGTGGTAAGTGCAAATGTCCTATGTAAAACTGTAGCGTTGTTTAAAAACTATAGCACTGATGAATGTTAAAGCATTGCGAGACCTCGATTTTGTTGATAAAGATATCTCAAAGAATGTTACATGTTCAGGAATCACTTCACGTCTGCCATTAATAACATACATAGGTACGCAATATACAAGTAATAAGAGGCATTGATAGGGAAACATTTACAAAAAAAGGGTGATGGGAAGGTCGTAGATATGTATGGTGATCAGATATGCCATAATTTGACTTACTTTATTAGTTCTCTCTATCTATTCGTCAGGTGTGGACCTATGTTAAAGTTGCACATGTATAGGCTAGGAAAGGCCTACACCTAAACAAATGGTCGACAACCTATGGGACATAAGAAAAGACACCATTGCGCATGTGCAATGGCCTATTTAACGACGTCACTGACCTATTTAATGACGTCTTTGACCTATTTTTATAGTAAAAAGAGAAAAAAGAATCGAAGGTACGAGGTACGAACTTAAGCAGTATCGATATTTGGTTCACTGAAATCCGCTAGGGGGAGTTATTTGTACTTCTCTTTCAGTTCGTAACCTATCTGCCAGGGGGCGCCAATTTTCATAAATAAGACGCACCAAATTAGGCAGTACTCCTACATTTAGTCCAAACCTTGTCCGTAAGGTGGCACCACTGTTGTTTGTAGTTCGCAACATATTCACCAGAGAAAATTAGTTCCAAAAAATATGCTAGGGTGCGCAATATGTACTATTATAGTTCCGATAAAATCCGCCATGTGGCGATACTTGTACTATTTTACTTCCGGAAAAATCCGCTATGGGGCGCTACTTGTACTATTATCAGTTCAGAAAAAATTCGCCAGGGGGCGCTGTATTAGTTCACAAAATTATCCGCTAGGGCGCTGTTTTAGTTAACAACCTATCCGCCAGGGGGCGCCATCTGACCTACATCGCTTGGAACAGTTTATCTCTGTTTGTAGGAGATCGCCTGGAAGGGATTATATCTGTTTGTAGGAGATCGCCTGGAAAGTTTTATATATGTTTGTAGGACATCGCCTGGAAGGGTTTATCTCTGCTTGTAGGAGATTGCCCGTAAGAGGTTATCCCTGTTTGTAGGAGATCGCCTGGAAGGGTTTACCTCTGTTTGTAGGAGATCGTCCGGAAGTGTTTATGTATGTTTGTAGGAGATCGCCCGAAAGAGTTTATGTATGTTTGTAGGATATCGCACGGAAGAGTTTATCTATGTTTGTAGGACATCGCCTGGAAGGGTTTATCTCTGCTTATAGGAGATTGCCCGTAAGAGTGTGTCCCTGTTTGTAGGAGATCGCCCGAAAGGGTTTATGTATGTTTGTAGGAGATCGCCTTGAACAGTTTATCTATGTTTGTAGGAGATCGCCTGGAAGGGATTATATATGTTTGTAGGACATCGCCTGGATAGATTTATGCATGTTTGTAGCATATCGCCTGGAAGGTTTTATATATGTTTGTAGGATATCGCCTGGAAGGATTTATCTCTGCTTGTAGGAGATAGCATGGAAGGGTTTATATTTGTTTGTAGGAGACTATCTTCGTGTTGATGTTTTCTTCCTGATGGCGATCGATTAATATTATGCATCGTTTTAAACGAACGCTTTCATAGTGTTACCTTCTGTTTCTGGTCATCGCTTCCATGTTGACGTCTGCTGTTTCAGGTCATCGCCGCAATGGTTTTATATCTATTTTAGGAGATCGCCTCGACGGGTTTATCTCTCTGTTTGTAGGAGATTGCCCGGAACAGTTTATCTCTGTTTGTAGGAGATTGCCTGGAACAGTTTATCTCTGTTTGTATGAGGTCGCCTGGAAGGGTTTATATATGTTTGTAGGACATCGCCTGGAAGGATTTATCTCTGCTTGTAGGAGACCGCATGGAAGCGTTTATATTTATTTGTAGGAAATCGCCTGGATCGTTTGTATTTGTTTGTAGGTGACTGTCTTGTGTTGATATGTTGTTACTGATGCCGATCGATTATTGTTCTATATCGTTTTAAACGCTTTCATAGTGTTACCTTCTGTTTCTTGTTATAGCTTCCATGTTGACGTCTGATGTTTCAGGTCATTGCCGCAATGGTTTTATATCTGTTTTAGGACATCGTCTGGAAGAGTTTATCTCTGTTTGTTGGAGATCGCCTGGACGGGTTTATTTCTCTGTTTGTTGGAGATTAACCGGGACTGTTTATCTCTGTTTGTAATAGATTGCCTGGAGGGGATTATATCTGTTTGTAGGAGATCGTCTGGAAGGGCTTATGTCTATTTGTATGAGATCGAATGGAACTTCCGGGCGATCTCCTACATACAGAGATAAACCCTTCCGGCGGAAAATGTTATCTCTGTTTGTAGGAGATCGCCTGGAAGGGTTTACCTCTGTTTGTAGGAAGATTTTGTTTTATGTTTGTAAGAGATCGCCCGGAAGAGTTGATCTCTGTTTGTAAGAGATCGCCCGGAAGAGTTTATTTCTGTTTGTAGGAGATCGCCTGGAAGGGTATATATATATATATATATATATATATATATCTGTTTGTAGGATATTGCCCGGAACAGTTTATCTCTGTTTGTATGAGGTCCCCTGGAAGGGATTATATTTGTTTGTAGGATATCGCCTGGATGGGTTTATATATGTTTGTAGGAGATCACCCGGAAGAGTTTATATCTGTTTGTAGGATATCGCCTGGAAGGATTTATCTCTGCTTGTAGGAAATCGCATGGAAGGGTTTATATTTGTTTGTAGGAAATCGCCTGGAAAGGTTTATAACAGTTTGTAGAAGACTGTCTTCGTGTTGATGTGTTTCCCCTGATGCCGATCGATTAATGTTATGTATCGTTTTAACGAACGCGTTCATAATGTTACCTTCTGTTTCTGGTCATCGCTTCCATGTTGACGTCTACTGTTTCAGGCCATCGCCGCAATGGTGTTGTCTGTCATCACATAAGCTTTTGTCATCTTCAATCTGTTTTTGTTTTCATTCTACGTTGTTGTTCTGCACGGATCTGTCTCTGGACAAACCTGCGGCACCACCAAAAGCACCAGCGACAATGATTATGACGACTATACCAATTCGTGCCACGATAATAATATCGACACCCACATACTCGTAAGTAAAACCTAACCAGCCAAATGATCATAATTTCATAATTTCTGCAACTTAATAAAGACATTTTATTCAACCTCCGTTACCGGAAAAGAAACATTAAATACCGGCATAGATATAATATATATATATACATATATATATATATATATATGTGTGTGTGTGTATATATATATACTAGCGTCAATACATGAAATGATATGACATAATATATCAACTCAGTATAACCAAAAATAGATAAGCGAGTGAAAAATTTAAAATTCGAAACACTTTTTTTTTTAATATTGCTTGTACCATTACGGTTCGTCCGATCACAACGGTCTTGATATCGTTTGGAAGCTTACGCTTCTTACTATTCAATCATTATAACTGGTTTCCTGATAATCATTCCTAAATAAACTATAAACGGACCTACAACCGTGCCATCTCCAGTGTCTTACTTAGAGACTGCAAACGATGTTGGTTCACCAGTCTACCGATTGAGGACCACTATCTGATACCATGCTACAAGCTCCATCCACTTTTAAACGGCGGCTAAACTTGCATATTCGAAGTAGGCGTGACGTCACAATCACGTACATCAACCAACCAACGCAGCGAATTTTGACCCATAGTCACCGTTGGTTTGCGTACTTTATCGTGACGCCGACGGTTTCGTTGCAAAGCACGTCAGTATCGCCGCCGTTTAAAAGTGGTGAAGCTTATAACATGGAATCATAAATTGTGAAGTGCGTATGCCTGAACATATGCAAATGAGGAAAACAGCGCCGCAATCGGAAGATCAGTATACTGAGTACCCGCCGCCAACATCGTTCGGAGCAACAGAACACCGAAAAGGGTTGTAGATCATTTTATATGCGTTCAATAAACGGTTACCGGGAAATCTAGATGACCCGATAATAAAAGAAAATGCATCCTTTCAAATGTTACCAACATCATCGGGATCGGGCGAGCCGTGTGGTTGCTAGCGACCGTAGAAGTTCATGTTTTGGAAATGTTCTGAGTTGTTCATTTTCGTTCGCTTATCTATTTTTTTATAACTTTCGTATAAGATTCACATGTAAAAGCCACACGAAAAATAATAAGATGGCTAGTAAATTAACTAGCGACAATACACACAATAATACGATATAATACATAAAACTTATGTAAATCAGTGAGAAAACAAATTTAGAATGTCGTGGTTAAGAGGTGAACTAAAAGATGTTCATGTGCGTATGGCTTAATACTATTATCGGTGAATAAAAGGTGTCTAATCGAGTCAGCATGACCACCGTTGCTAGACACACTAGTTATAGGTCTGGTGTGATTATTAAAAGCTCGTTTAGAGGGTGACTCGCCTGTGGATACGACCCTGTCCAGCAGAGTACCGGGTACTGTTACGCCATAAAACGAGATAACAGATGCTGCATCAGTCTAACTATTATATTACATAAGGGTAACACATTTCTATTTACAATATTCTGAACCTTATTGATGTTTAGTGGTTTAAATAAAGCCGTATTGTGCGATCGTTTACTTAGTCCAAGACTTTGTTTAGTTAATTTACCCTGTATAGATTCAAGTCGATGCATTTGGATAACGGAGTTGCTCGTACATTTTAATCCATATGTTAATGTGGATTAACATATGCTTGTATAAATGTACGCTTGAACATCAGGAGTAGCGCCTGGGTACAACATATCAGCACTACCAAGCCCATAAAACGATTGTCTACATTTTTTAAATATATTGTTGACATGGCTGGCGTTATTACCATCACGATTAAACACATTGTCGATTATACCAAATGATTCTTCGTTAAAAAACAATTGTCACCAAGCCTCCACTTCGGTTCTTGGTACAATGGACATTTACCAACAATCATGCATTCCGATTTTCAACCCCAAATTTGAATCGCCATCTTTTGCTATATGCAACACACACATCAATTATGTTTTGTAGACATATTCTGACGCCTGCATCACAGTCATTCTAGTCTAATAAAAGTTGATTAATAAGAGTGTTAAACAGATATGGCGAAAGAATGCTTCCTCGTCGAGTACCTCGAGTTACACAAAAATATTTACTATGGAATCCATTCCATTTGACCACTATATATATGTGTGGGGGGGGGACGCAGTGGCCGAGTGGTTAGAGTAACAGACTCTCGACTGGAGGGACCGGGGTTCAAATCCCGGCCCCGGCTGAGCAGTGATTCGGTACTGGTTCGGCTGCCGTGTCGAAACTTGGGCAATTTCGTTCACCCTACGTCTCCCCCTTCCAACCCGCACCGGCCAGCATGGAAGAATAGGCCAACAACATCAGCATGCAAAATACAATGAAGCCAAAGCCCCCAGTCCCCAGCAGCATCGAAAGAGTATATGACCAAGGAGGCGGTTCGGGTCAACTAGGGTTACGTGCAGGGGGTGCTAAGAAAACTTTCTTCTCAAGAAGAGCCGCCGAGAGAATGTAAGTAGACTGAAGATAGCAACATATAACGTAAGAACACTACTAAGAGACGAACTGATACAGGAACTGGAGGAAGAACTTAGGGAAACCTGGTTGGTATGGAATGTGATCGGGATCGGAGAAGTCAGAAGAAGAGAGAAATGCTTCACTACCTTACAAAGCGGCCATCTACTATACCATTCCACAGCGAACAACGGCCAAGCTGGAGTAGGCTTTCTCATAAACAAGAAATAGGAAGACAATATAGTGAAGGTTAACAGCATCAGCCCCATTGTAGCAGAACTTCGTCTATGCATAACAAAGCTCTACAAGCTGAAGCTAGTACACGTATATGCACAAACAACATCATACTGAGAAGAAGACACAGCCAACTTCTACAACGACATGGATGAGACCTTAGAAAAGCCAACCCACTACACGATAGTGATGGGAGACTTTAATGCGCAAGTAGGGAAACGAACAAACATTTCGGAAACGGCAACGGGCAAATTTGGTTAGGTGTGAGAAACGAAAGAGGCGACATCTTAATAGAATGGGCAATATGAAGAAAGTACAAAATCATGAATACCGTATTCCAGAAGAAAGCAGAGAGGAGATGGACATGGAAAAGCCCAAATGCAGAAACGAAGAAGGGAATTGACTACATCCTGACAAACAAGCCAGACATGGTCACTGAGAAATAGAGACCAAGATATGATCATGGAACGATTAGAGGAATTCTACACCGAGCTATATGACAGTGAACAGAGTACCATCCGACTCGAAAGAGATACCAGAGATAGCACCATGGGAAGTGGAAGCTGCGCTAAGAGATATGAAGAATGGGAAGACATCAGGCGACGACCATGTAAACATTGAAACATTAAAAGCAGGAAAAGACATAAACATCTACAAATTACTCACAAAGATACTAACGAATAGAATAGAGAAAACACTCGACGAAAACCAACCACAAGAGCAAGCAGGATTCAAAAGCAGGTACTCAACGACAGACCAACTGAAAGAGAAGTGCGGAGAATATAATATCCCGCTCTGCATCGCTTTCGTCGACTACGAGAAGACTTTCGACTCAGTGCAAACTGAAGCAATACTGACCTCCCTTCAAGAACAGGGGATAGAAGATGCGTACATCGATCTCCTGACAGACACATACACCACCTACTCGGTGACAGTCCACCTACACAAAAAGAGCAACAAGATCAACATCAAGAGAGGAGTACGACAGGGTGACACCATATCGCCCAAGCTGTTCACGGCAACACTCGAAAGCATATTCCGAAGACTGACCTGGGAAACCAGAGGTTTGGTAACAGACGGAGAATATCTCTGCCATTTTCGCTTCGCCGACAACATACTCATATGCGCTACTACACCGCAAGAACTACAAAACATGCTGCATGAGCTAGTTGATGAAAGTGCATTTCGAAGATAAAAGTGATGCTAGAAAATGACACACCAACATATATGTCAACACGACGCAGACAGAGAACGTTGAAAGCTACGTGTATTTGAGACAGCGATATCGTATCGGAGACAAAAACCAAGACAAGGAGATTCAAAGAAGGATCACTGCCGGCTGGACAGCATTCGCCAAACATCTTGAAGGGTAACTTTTGAACCTACTTGAAGAGACAAGTCTTTAACTCATGCGAACTTCCAGTGGGCACTCACCATCCAGGCAAAGGACACGCTAGCAGCCGCACAAACAAATATGGAAACAAGTATGTTAAACATCACATATCGGGAGAGAAAACCAAACATCTAGGCAGAAGACAAAAAGGTCATAGCCGTGATAGAACAAATTAGAAGACAGAAGTGGACCTGGGCATTGCACATCAGCAGACTACGAGATAACCCGATGGACATCGCGTATCACAACCTGGAGACCGTACGAAGGGAAACGATCTAGAGGAAGACCGGCGAGACGGTGGAGAGACGAAATGGACGAGTACTGGAAGGGCACCATCTGGCAGAGGATAGCGCAAGACAGGCAGATTTGGAAACGACATGCTGAGGCCTTCGCCCAGCCACGGGTCACTACGGCTGCACAATGATGATGATGATGATGATGATGATGATGATGATGATGATGATGATATATAGATATATATATATATACGCGAAATAAATTACATGCCACACAACATTTAGCGTAGCGGCGCCTAGTAACATAATACAACTTGTTAAGCATAGCATCAAGACGTTGTTGCTTTCTGTAGCTGCTATTTAATCGGAATCTCTGCCACCATGCAATTTCGAAAGAACTAAGTAGCGTGGAAATTCATGGACAATGGTAGTGATTGCGGCTAATCACTGATTCTATGTCGCGCAAGTAGTACAAAATAGTTTGTTACACTCGAGCATGTAAAACACCGTGATTAGTCACCCAATAGTTTGCCATGCTACCACGTATTGGCGCAATAGATTATTAAAAATATCTCCAAAGCCAAAGTGGCATGAGCTAATGTCCCCCCTCAATACGCCACAGATTGCCAACATTGGACTGTATATGTAGTTAGGCCCTATATGAATACGAAAACATACATAGTGGCATCCGTCGGTCACAAGTGGCCATGGTTCTGCGCCCTGAAAAGTCAGTTGGCACTGGAACAGCGCCTGTTGTGGCTGTGCAGGCCGATGCGGGAGTGACAGTCCCTGTCGCAGCGGTTGCACTTGAAAGCGGTGTCTGCGGGTGGAGCTTGCTGGCCGTTTTTGCGTCTCACTCTCCGTTCGTCTGACGCAAGTTGCAACTTCTTTTCCCCTCTGCGCAGGCGGCGATTACGAAAACAACAAGATATGATAAATGTACTCCAAAATATTTTATATATATTTATACATACAATCCTAATTTTGTGAGCGCCGTTATTCTTTCGTCATTCGTCAAATGGTCGTGAAGTCAAGTAGTAGGATGACCTGCCTTTATTGATCTCATCAGACGACACAACTGACTATTATTAACAAAATAACGTGTGGTACACTTATTCACCACGTCATATGTTTATGCCGTTTATCTTCAGACTAATATATTCGATTTGCTTACCTGGCAATATCGTCGTCATGCAAATTACTAATTTACTATTTGTCTTAGTTGAGCACAATTTAAACACTATCATAATTATGGTACATCCACTGAACGCAATTTGCCCCTTTCCATGTCGCGTACATTCTTGATATATATTGTGTCGCTCCAATACTGTAATTTTTGGAATCAGTCATAATTTACAGCGGCTGACGAAACAAATTACTTATCTTCCAGTCAATATTTGTAATAATCAAAATGTTTCAAGAACTGTTTTTATACAATTCCAGCGATGTGACATGGCTGACATAAATACTTATGTTTCATGTTGTAGTACGTCACAGCGCTTGTCTTCTCTTACCTGTTGTTCTTCGTCTACCTGGCGCTGTCCATCGTCTCCGTCTGATCGTCCATCGAAGGCTGCAGTGTCACGTGCTGCTGAAACTGTTGCCACCCGGTAAGTATGTGGCCAAGGAAAAGCTAGCAGCCGCAAAAAAAAAGATGAAAAGAAGTATGTTAAACTTCAAATATCGGGAGAGAAAAACACACACCTGTGTATGAAAGAAGACAAATGTCATAGACGTGATAGAACAAATCAGAAGACAGAGGTGGACCTGGGCAGGGTACATCAGTAGACTACGAGAGTACCGATGGGCATCGCATATCATCACCTAGAAACCTTACAAAGGGAAACGATCTAGAGGTGGACAAGCGAGATGGTGGGGAGATAAACTAGACGAGTACTGGAAAAGCACCACCTGGCAGATGATAGCGCAAGACAGGCAGATCTGGAAACGACATGCCGAGGCCTTCGCCCGGGGCACTACGGCTGCACAATGACGATGACGATGATGAAGCATGTGCTATAATAGTTCATGAAGCGTGTTTACTACATTTGCAAAAGAACGCATTTCATGCCAGCGAAAGAAATTTGATAGTTTTAATTTAAATAGCTCCACTAATTCATGACACTATGTAAATGACTGTTATCAAGAGCCTTGGGAAAATCGAAGCCAAAATAATCCTAAAAGACGAACCCTTCGAAACTGTGGAGAGTTTCTCATACCTAGGCTCCACATTGTCTAAAAACGGTATGCTTGAAAATGAATTGAACACACAGCTAGGCAAAGCAGCAACAATCTTCCGACGAGTCCCAAATCGAGTCTGGTCCAACAAGAGCCTAACACTGCACACTATGCTGAAAGTGTACCATGCTTGTGTTATTAGTATAGAGACATGGACAACATACCGCAAACAAAAAAGGAAATCTGACAGTTTTCATCGTCGTTGTCTTCGTGCGATCCTTGGCGAAAATGGCAGGGCAAAAATACCAATCTTGAGATTCCGTAGATTCCGCAAGTCAGCACAATTGAACAACATTCTCAAATTCTCACACGCAGACGCTAAGGATAGATTGGACACGTGCAGCGGATGCTCAGTGACCATCTCACAAGAACCATCCTGTATGGGGAGTTGACTGAGGGCAAAAGCACTGTAGGTAGACCAAAACGTTTATACAAAGATGTTATTAAGAGAGATTTGAAAGATCACAGCATCGGTTCTCTGCACTGGCACATTGTTGCCGATAACGTAGGCAACTGGCGAGCGTGTCTTAATGCTGGTTCCGCAATTGACTACGAAGCTTCCCGGACGAACCAAGAAATCGGGCGTGCGAGGCGTCATGCCAGAAATCAACCAACGTGAACTTCAGCTATGACAACCATTGTCTCTAGAGGTAGAAACTGGCCAACACTACTGATTTTAACGTTTAATCGGACCCAAACCATAGGCCCCTAATCCTAATCCTAGCAATAAACAAATCCTGCATGTTTTTGTGCCCAGATAATATAGTTCCTTCTGGGTTCCTTCCGATAGACCAGATTTTCAAGATGAAATAATCTGCGGTAACTACGCTTAACAAAAAAAGAAACCCGAGTATGTCAATATATCAGGGTTTTTGTTAAAGGGAGGTTGTCTGTTCTTTGTATTGTAAAATCATGTTATACAGTGTAAACTTTATGTATGCTAACAAACGTACCGCAAAAGTATGACTTGCTAGAGACAACTTTTGAATTCAACATTTCAATATTTACATTAAAAAAATGCTGAACTACCACTCAAATCCCCGAACAGTGAGCTCGGATAATTCCAAGAAAGGTCGTGACCCGATGTATCATGTAACCCACATATCCATATCATTAGTAAAGAGATCGAGGCCACGCCTTCGAGAGCGGCGCGCTGCTATATAAACAAAACGTTTCAGCGAAATACTTAAATGTTAACAACAACTACAATGGTTCCTGCCATTGTTAAATAACGTCTGTGTTACGCGCTCATTACGATTTACATTCCGAACAACCGATTAAACCAAAAAAGGTGAGAATCTTGAAATATATGGGGTATTAGGAATATATATATATATATACCATTATTTCTTCTAGCTGCTTTGAAATATATATATATATATATATATATATATACATGTATGTATTGATTTATTTGTATTTAAGAGATAATTTTTTTACTTTAAGCCACTCGTTAATTTATCCAGTTTTGAGTTGATTAAGAATTCTATATTTTCATAAATGTATATTATAAACAATAAGGAGCCTAGAATTTATCCTTGGGGTACGCCTGTTGAGATAGTAAGCATTTCTGATTAGGCTTCTTCAATGCCTACATATTGTTTTCTGTTGTTTAAATAGTTCCTGACATTACCGCAGCAGGTTAACCAGCCGGACATCATGATCGCCGCCCCAACGATGGATCCATTGCAGCTGGTGCCACAAGGTCCGTACGTTCACCAAGTCGCCCCCGACCAAGGAGCTTACCCGCAGTACTTGCCAGGACCCATGGTTGCAGGCGTTCATGAACAACCACACCAGCAGCCAGGAGCATGCAAGGCCTGACACGTAAAGACGGTTGAAGCCTGTGTAGCAGGTAAGACATTTGGCTGAATACTTGTGTTATCTCAGTAACCAGTAAGACGACCTTTACTCCTGACAAACCATTTATACAGACATTCCTATAGGCGTTCGGGTTGACGGGATGGATACCAATAACAATAATAATAAGATACCTTCTATTTCGCATAAATCCTTGGAAATCAAGCTCAGTGGCGCGTCAAAACAAAAGGATTGGTCAATCTAAAAATCCATAAGTAGTTGTCAACAGATGGGTCAAGGCGCTAGGGAGCTACAGTGGATAAGCTAGGTTGTAAAGATAAGTTTTTAAATGACGACGGAAATTTTTAATATTTTAAACTGATCTAACAGTAAGAGGGAGCATATTCCAAAGAGTTGGTGCTGCAACAAAAAAAGCCCTAGTTCCAATGTTAGTACTAAGTGGCTGAATGAATGCTTCCCAGAGAAGTCGAGGTTGTGTTCGATTGAATAGATCTGCCAGGGAGTAAATGGTAGAGCGCTTTGAGCACACTTAAGTACTAAATACCACGCTATATAAGAACATACCTTTTATTACAGTTTAAAGTAATGCATTGTTTATGATATAGTATGTTGCCAACCGTGATGTTGATTGATAATCGTGTCACCATCTACCGTTCAAAGGTGTACGATTTCACTGTACAAATGTACTCTTCATAAGTAATATCATAACGATTTGTACATTTATTTGATATATATTGTTATATTCCCAAACCGTTTTATGTGCATTTACAATACGATAGTCATTATACCCATGTGTGTGTGTGTGTGTTTGTGCGTGCGTGCGTGCGTGCGTACGTGAGTTTATTATATATCTTTATTTTCTGGACAATGGACTAATATGCAGTGTTTGTATTGCCGGAACAGGTCAGCAGCCAATTCATCTAGAGGCATTCTAATGGCACTGGCGGATATCCTATCGCACTGCACACGCAAGACGAGTGTTGATCACGCATTGAGCAAATTAACTGATAGTCTAACAGTTACACTTCGTGATGTGTTTCTCTCTCACATGCATTACGTATATATGTCTGTCAAACGGCGACACTAACAATAATTTTTTTTAAATAAATGTTGTTTTATTTTAATTAACACCATGTATCTTAGTGTTTCTCTTTTCAACACATCTAAAGATAGATTATTATCACCTTCCTTAGGCCCAGTATAGATTTTCGTATGTTGCCAAGCAGGTTCTGTCAGTACTTATGACGTCCCAGACGAATAACGTCAACACAAGTGCCAGCTCGTAGTTTCCTTCATCTCGGTTGACTGGTGTTCGTGTGCTCATCATTCAGTGTAGAGGAGGGAAACTACGAGCTGTCACTTTTGTATGATGACGTCAGCCGGTCGTGACGTCATGTATGCAGAAGAAACCGATTTGACAAGAAGTTAAAGTATATAAACTCTATTACAGGCAATTTATATTCGTTAGACATATTTAAAAGAATGCATTCAATGCAAACTGACACTCCCGAAGAATGCCCAATGATTTAATTCGAGTTCCTATTTAGCTGGCTTTGCAACTCATATCTTCATATCGTGTATATCGCTTGTGTTTACTTTAGTTTTAATAAATTGGTATTCCGTGATTACTTGCTTGTCGTTTTGTCTCATAAATATTTGCTGTGTTGATACTATTTGTTTGCACGTCGGATAATTGCATTGCTTCAGTCTTGCCATCCCATCGTATATAACTGGTGCATACAACAAGACGATATGTAGTCATTGCAGCTTACCGTTTTTTCAAAGGACCACAATACGGTAATCTTTCCATACACTCATTGTAAATAGACCACACTACATGTATATCACAACATCGTGTGTTTTAAGGAAGTGCAACTGTCTAAATACCATTTGGCCGCTATATTTCTAATTTCAATGTTTCGTAGCGAATAAATTTCGTTTACAATGCATGGTGAAACCCACTCACATTTGTATTGTTAAATAGAGTTTGATCTTTTCACGAATGTATCTCCGTATGTTCGAGCATATGTGTGTGTGTGTGTGTTTGTGTGTGTGTGTATGTTTATGTGTGTGTGTGTGTGTGTGTGCGCGCGCGTGCGTGCGTGCGTGCGTGCGTGCGTGCGTGCGTGCGTGTGTGCGTCTGACATTTTGTAAACGTGTTAGCGGGATCATTGTGTTGGTCTGTAGATAACACAATCAAATGGAACCAGTAAAATGGGGATCTTAGCGGGTTCAACACAACTATATTTGTTTCAAAGTCATCATAATTATAATAAAGTCATCTACAAATACGTCGCTAGATCTAAGTGTCGCGTGTCAGTGCAATATGCGCGTTTTCTGTTTCTGCATTAATTATTTGGAATATGCCCCCTCATAAAGTTCGATTACTTGAAAATATTACACAATTGCGCTGTCATATAATAACTTACCTTCATAACCTTGCTTATCCACTGTAGTTCCCTGGCGTATCTACCCATACGTTACCAACTTGTATACTGTTTTGACACGTTAATTTTATTTAGCTTATACTTTCATATTACACTTCCGACCAGGCTCTCAACAAATAATGGAACCTTAATTGATTACTTCTATTGTAAACTAATCAAATCCACAGTGAAGCCTAAATCAGGCATTTTAACTAAGCAGTTATCAGATCAACAGCCGTAGTTCACCTTTTTAAATACAAGTTCCTATACAGAACCTTTGCCATCCTCATCAAATATTTACAACAACCTTGACCGATCTCCTGATGCAAACCCTGACATAAATTATGATATACTACATGACGTAATCAAATGTGCAAAAAATAAACAGATGTCATATAAAACTGTTAAATAAAAAAATATATAAACACAAGAAATCCACCTGAATTACATTAGGTTTGCTCAAATCAATTCGATACAGATATAAACTATATAAGACACTCAAAATGACTCAACCCGAATCGCCAAAATACTTTGCAATTCGGACCAACATGACTACCTATAATACAAATCTTAAAAGTATACGTACAGCTAAACGCGTGCATTACGAATCTTGTTTTACCAACTTCAAAGATAATATTAAAAACATGGGAAACAATCAATGGCATTCTTTCAAGAACGCTCAGAAAGAAAACCTTCCCTAATTACTTATAACGAAAATACCATAGCAGATAAAACAGAATAGGAAACACAGTTAACTCATATTTTACCAGTATCGGCCCAAATTTTGCCAACCATGTATAACACTCAACAAACAAAACGTTCAGACGTTACCTTAATGGACAACATAACAACGTATTTAATGTTCAACTTATTAATGAAGAAACAATACATAAAACATTAGATGATAGACAAGTTGCGGATTTGACGGTATTTCTTCACTGCTATTGAAGTCTCTTAAACCTGTTTTGATCAAATCTTTAACTTTAATCACAAACCAAATATTAACTACGGGTATATTTCCCGATAAACTCAAAATTACCAAAGTAAAACCAATTTATAAAAATGGTGACGATACCCTATTCTGCAACTACAGACCAATATCAATCTTACATGCAATTTCAAAAGTAATAGAAACAATTATTTACAACCAGCTCGAATCTTTTTTGCAAAAGACATAAACTTAGAAATGAACATTCAACTAAACTTGCCGCTCTTGAATAAATTTATAGGATATTGACACGTATGGATAATAATGAAATACCTATAAATATTTACCTGGACTTGTCATAAGCTTTTGCTACTCTGGACCACTCAGTATTAATTAATAAGTTTGAGTTTTATGGCATAAAAGGAGTAGCATTAGTCCTATTCAAAAAATATGTAAACAACAGAAAACAGTATGTAGACATTGAAGAAGCCCCATCAGAAATGCTTACTATCTCAAAAGGCGTACCCCAAGGATAAATTCTAAGCCCTTTGTTGTTTATAATATACATTAATGAAAATGTAGAATTCTTAATCGAGTGGCTTAAAGTAAACAAATTATCTCTAAATATAAATAAATTAATATATACATGTATATATATTTCAAAGCATAATAATAATAAAATGATAAACCCACCTAATCTACTAATAGATAACACAAACATTGATAGAGTATGTGAGTTCAATTTCCTAGGGCTAAGCTTTAATGAACAATTAAAAAAAATCTCAAATAGGTGCTTTAGGACTATAGGTGTCCTAAATAAAGTCAAACGATTGTTACCTCTGAATATAAAGATTATGGTGTACAAGTCTCTCATATTGTCACATCTAAACTATGGTGTAATGGCCTTGGGTTATATATGTGACAGAATAAAAAACTTCAAAAGAAAGCCGTCCGTATCATAAGTTAAGGTAAATATAATGCTCATATTGATCCACTCTTCAAAAGTCTTAAATTACTAAAAGTAGAACATATTCTAAAATTGCACTTATATGGTCATTTTGTTTTTATAACGATAATTTTGTTGTAGTATGTATTTGGGACAAATAAATATTTCCTGTTCCTGTTATCGATTTTGAGCTGTTGGAATTGTTCGCCGCTGCGCCGCTGTAACTTCAACTTCTCCGCTGTTTCGGCTGTGAACTGATGACATCCGAACACCTATGTCGGAATGGTAAGAGAAAACAATAAATATCGGAAAAGCGAGAGAGGGGTATAAAGGTAGAGGGGAGGAGCAGACAGACAAAAGCGAATTTCAATATCTTCACAACTTCTGCACATAGCACTATCCAGGTATACAAAGCGATTTCGTGTTTGTTCACAGACATCCTTTCCAGATGCATTTTCAGCGAGTTGTTTTGATCCAATCCATAACAACTGTTCTTGGACGTCTGCTTCCCCGTCTGTTACTACTACAAGGTTGTCTATGTAACATTAATTACAACATCGACAACAAATCTTCAATGTACCCCTACCCCACCCCCGTCTTCTGGTGTCGATTGGAGACAGCGCGCGTCAGCGGAGTGGTGCGGGAGCGCTGTGAAGGTCCGGCAAATAATCTCCAACAGAGCACCTACCCCCATCGTCCGATGCCATGAGCCGACAGCAAAGAGCAGAGTGGTGCTGAAACTGAACTTCTGGCGCGAAACAATCTTCTATTGTCATGATCCGAGACTGGTCAAAATAGTTTATGCCATGCACAACATAATATATGTTGTTTTAACAAATATCTAAAGACGCTGTATCGCGTATAGTCGATATTCCAAACCAGTATTAGTTATTTAACAATAGAATGCAAACAAAATGATCCATCAAAGTTTATTTAAATGAACTACTTATGATGTTTGAAAAACTTCACTAATACTGGGGCGGTACTGATAGTCACATCCTGCGTTCGATGCCAATATATACTTCAACCACACGTTTGACTCATTTTATTAGAAACAAAACAACCATTGTTGCAATGTTAGGTCTTTGCTACCAGTAACCGATTTATCTGATTAATGGCGTATTTACTGTGGTATCCTACAATAGCTCAACTGGCATGGGAAACTGTTCTGCCTTTTTTCTGGTGACATGTGTCCCGTGGCACGTACTCAAACATATTATATTATAACAATAAGAATCTGGCTAAATGGTTGTGTTGTCGATTAATGACGAAATCGCAATCAAAGACACTCACCAGACGTGTTTAAAATCGAAGACTGTTGTACATTTACACGGGAAATTGATTAATTGAAATGTTCACCTGTAGCGCAGGAAAACACTTCAAGTCCGTCATTTCTTATATAACTGTTTTCTCAATGTTTACAGTTTTGCACGCAACATGTGCGCGATGTCAGAGATCAGACATTCAGCCAATGAGTGTCGAAGATCTTACCTCCTATGCCAGGGCCGGTGTCAAATTCTCTTCTGCGGCCCGGCCCACAAAATTTAGACGTGGCCCGGCCCCGCCCGGGCAGGGCACTATAGTGTACACATTCTCCATGGACTTCCTGACGTGGTCCTGCGTGAGTCAGTTTTCACAACCGTAGGACAGAATGTAACCGCCCATAATGCCATCTTCTACCACAGTTACTCCGGCTAGAAGTTAAAGTGGTTTTCTTTGCTTGCGCTAAAAATTTGGAGCGCATTGGCGCAGTGACTAGAACATAGGACTCTCAATCGAGAAATCCCGTGTTCAAATCCTGTGGTGCGGGCGGGCGGGCGGGCGGGCGGGCGGGCGGGCGGGCGGGCGGGCGGGCGGGCGGGCGGGCGGGCGGGCGGGCGGCGGGCGGGCGGGCGGGCGGGCGGGCGGGCGGGCGGGCGGGCGGGCGGGCGGGCGGGCGGGCGGGCGGGCGGGCGGGCGGGCCGTCGGGCGGGCAGGCAGGCAGACAGACAGAGAGAGAGAACCGTATCGTTTTATAATATTGCTATTTTGTAGTTCTATAGAAATATATACGATTTTTAAGGCCACATCAAATTTGTTGAGAATTCAACATAAATTATATAGAATTAATTATATAACAGGCCTACAAAATATTCTGTAGAAAACCAATCGCAAACATCCTATAGATTATTCTACAGAATTGTTCAGTGGCCTGCATCAACGAACGCATAGTGGGTAAATTAATAATTTGCCGAGGGCGTGGCCAGAGAGTTGTAGCATTCGTCTTCGTGATTATTTGCCCGTTCCTTCAACTTGACCCGCTCTCCATCGCAGCAGATCTGCGTGACCGGATTGTAAGTCTTCGTGTAGCAGCAGCTCATTCGTGTCCAGATGTCTACGATGACGTGCAAGTGGCCTTCGCAGCAGATGTGAGTTATTGGGTTGAAAGCTTTGCCCGAGCACTCTGCAAGAAGTACGGCAATATGTGTAATATGTCTAGGGCATGTGTGTGGGTTTGGATGTGTGTGTGTGTGTGTGTGTGTGTGTGTGCGCGCGCGCGTGTGTGAATGCATGCGTGTGTGTGTGTGCGTGTGTGTGAATGCATGCGTGCGTGCGTTTGTCCGTGTGTCGTGCGTGTTCGTGTATGCGCGCGCGTGTGCGAGTCCGTGAATTGTGCGCGCGCGTGCTCGTGTGTGTGTCCGAGTGTGTGTTTTGCGATTTATTTGACCCGAACTATTTATGGTAGACCTTACTTTATGCTCACACATAATAAGTCAACTTACTTGCAGAAGTAAACAAAACAGCTTCGTTGTCCTTGACCATCAGCTGGAGCAGCAAGAGGCAAACACCAGATACACGTTGAGAGGCCTTCATCCTGGACAAGAAACAATAATGTTTAAGTTACTTTACATGACAACCGTAACAAGCAGTGCCGGATTAAGGGCAGGACAGACGGGGCAGATGCACAGGATCCCCCACAAAATATAATTTTCATGGGGCCCCCAAACAGTGTTTTTGTCATGGCCCCATGGCTATGTGGTCAAATAAATGCAGGTATTGAAAACACTGTTGTGACTCTACGTGGGAGCATGAAAACTGACAAACCATTTTGTGACAATGGAAGATGTATACAGTGTTGACTGAACTACTTTTAGTTTGTACTTGCGTAAAAGTACAAGTAACGCATCTCAAAACTACTTAAGTAAAAGTAAAAGTACATTGAATAAAAACCTACTTGAGTAAAAAGTAAAAGTAACTTTCAAAAGTACTTGTAGTAAGAGTAAAAGTAACAGTACAGTTCAACGTTTTAATTTAAACATTCACAGCAGGCACACAAAATGCGAAACTAAAATAACTACATTACTCTACACGAACCTTAACCCAATAACATTCTCTGCAACAGGAAGTTATATTATTATAGTGGCCGACTATTGTTCATCTACCACAATCGTCCCCCTGGATCTCGCGAGATTTTGCCACTAAATACATGTATGACGTGGTATGACCTTACGAGAATATCGTGCCATCCAACCACACGAACAATAATAGCGTCTCTTTCATTGGATAATAACCGCCGGACGATAGTCGTCGATAGCTGTGTTTACTCGACACCATGTTTGCTCTTACGAAAATTGCAAGTTTTTCACTAAATCCAATTTGTCCAACAATTTGGTTGCATAGCATGGAATAAATAAGTGGTAGGAAGTTACGATAAGGATATATTTCACAAACGTTTATTCAGACGTTTTATGAAAAGGCATTGTTTACATTAAGGGCTAATAAGGGATCACAGACATTGTCGTCATGCCCAGTAAAGGCAGTATAATACGGATAATGGCAGTATAGTTACGAACACGGGCACTTGTTTAGTATACGGGCCCACCTCAATTTCGTCGTCAGAACTTCACTTTTGCCTAAATTTGAAAGCTCAGTTCGTTAAATCCACCATTCAACATCTTCCCAGTCATATTTGTGTTACGAAAATATTACGTCTAGTCGAACTTTTGAGGCCAAGAAAGCGATCCGTTTTGCGCCAGTCTGCGCAGCTGCGTACGTTGATGCAAACCGGGTTGCTCGTTGGACCTTAAAAGTGCACCAAGACGCAATATTTTCGTAACATAAATTAATAAATAGTAACATCCATCCAAAAAATCATTCGAAACGACTTCCCGCTTTGTGATCTCTTATTTATAGAGGTCAGTGTTGCAAATACGATTGCAACCTGGTCGGTGAATCAGCGATAGGATCCGGCTGGCGACTAGACACGGAAATATTGTAACGAAAACATTTTTCGATGTAAACGAAAGTAACAAAGTAAAAAGTATTGCTACTTTTGATAAAACTACTTCGATAAAGGTAAAATACTTTATTAAAATTGTACCTCGTTACATGCCGATTACTTGAAAAACTAATTAAGCATTGTAACGAAGTGTTTGTACTTCGGTACATGTCACCACTGGATGTATGGTCTGAAATAAAATGTATGCGGAGTTGTGTTCTAAATGAAAAGAAACCTGTTGTGCTGTGAAGTCGTTTTCTAGTGGTTAGGGAGGAGAGAGAAGTATTGCTAGGATGACTGGTCATCCACTGCCCAGGGGCCCCCACAGTCCTACATCCGGCGCTGATAACAAGCGTAGTAACCGTTTACTATTATTACATATCAATTAAAAGCGTCATGGTCTTTTCAGATAATTTTGTGGAGGCAAATTCAAAAATGTGTGTATCTTAAGACTTTGAAATGCTCTAATATGAGATGAACAGATACAGGAACTGGAGGAAAAACATAGGGAAACCACGTTAGAATAAGAGAGGAATACTTCACTACTTTACAAAGCGGCCACCTGCTATACTATTCCACGGCGAACATCGGCCAAGCAGGAGTAGGCTTTCTCATAATCAATAAATTAAAAACAATATAGTGAGGGTAAACAGCATCAGCCCCAGAGTAGCACAACTTGTTTTATGCATACCAGAGCGTTACAAATTGAATATAGTACTAGTATGTGCACCAGCAACATCATACTTACACACAAGTAACTTCTACAACGACGTGGGTGAGACCTTAGAAAAGCCAACCCACTACACGATAGTGATTGGAGACTTTAATGCGCAAGTAGGGAAACGAACAAACATTTCGGAAACGGCAAAAGGCAACTTTGGCCTAGGTGTGAGAAACGAAACAGACGACACCTTGATAGAATGGACAACATGAAGAAAGTACAAAATCATGAATACCATGTTCCAGAAGAAAGCAGGGAGGAGATGGACATGGAAAAGCCAGAATGGACAAACGAAGAACGAAATTGACTACACCCTGACAAACAGGCCAGACATGGTCACTGACGTAACTGTCATCAATCAAGTCTACATCGGAAGTGACCACAGAATGGTAATGAGCAACATCAAACTGGACGTCAAGGCTGAAAGGACGAAATGTATAAACAAGAGACTACCAAATGAAGATACCACACAAATCGGCACAAGAAAAATCGAATTCCAACTCGAACTGTGAAAACGATTCGAGACACTACAAGAATTAGAAGACATCGACACCATGAACGAAAACATCACTGAGAGGTTCCAACTAAGTGCGATAAGTATAGCCAAAGCAATCAACAGGCATGTAATGACGAGAACATCGTCACCGACACGAGCACTAATGAAGAAACGACGAGAAATGGTGGATAACGGCGACCGTAAAAACCAAATATAGTACGCCGAAATATGCAAGACTATCAAAAAGAAAGCGAAGGAGGACGTCAGGAAGTACAAACAAGACATGATAACAAAAACGATTATGGCATCAAAGCGCCTGCAGAAAGCCAGAAGAACACAGACACTAGCCCGAGACAGACTGACTACACTTACAGACAAGCAGGGTAGATAAATACAAGACCAAGATATGATGAAGTAACGAATAGAGGAATTCTACCCTGAGGTATATGACAGTGAACAGACTACTATAATTCACACCGATCCGAAAGAGGTATCAAAGATAACACCGTGGGAGGTGGAAGCAGCGCTAAGAGATACGAAGAATGGGAAGACATCAGGCAACGACCTATTGAAACTTTAAAAGCACGAGAAGATACCATCTCGAAGACACTGGCTAAGCTGTATACAAAACGCTAATCAGAAAAACGAATACTCACCGCATAGAAGAACGCAAAGATGGTGATAATCTTCAAGAAGTGAAATAAGAAAGACTTAAAGAACTACAGACCGATATGTCTGTTATTAAACAACTACAAATCACTCACAAAGATACTAACGAATAGGCTAGGGAAGACACTCGATGAAAACCAACCACGAGAGCTAGCAGGATTCAGAAGCAGGTAAAAGAGCAACAAGATAAACATCAAGAGACGAGATTGACAGAGGAGTGAATATTGAAAACGATACTGAGTGTTTAGGTGCTATCAACCACGTCACTACTGTTACTTATTATTTATGTTAATATATTAACTGTCTGGTTATAGTTATTAATTGCACGTTGTATCTACGACAATTCAGTTTACCGTTATTAGTGTTTGGCAGCGACCAGTGATTCAAATATTATTGTTTCTGTTACAACATTGTTTACGGTTTGACATAAATTATTTGATCCAATTTTGTGTTTTCCAGTTATTCCGTAGGAGACTAGTTTGGATAGGAGGCGTTTGTGGGGGACTTGTTTGTGAAAAGCTTTGGCAAAATCAAGCAGAATTGCATCTATTTGTCTTGTTGTCCATAGCAGTCATCCAGTCATAGACTGTCTCGATGAGTTGTGATTCACAAGACAGTCCTGACTGGAATCCGTATTGAAAATGGAGGTCAGATTTGTGTTTTTTTGCGTATTGCAGTTACTAGTGCTTGGAGCCAGTCGTCAGGGAGTTTGCATGTGTTGTATGACTGTTGGAAGATGTATGTGATAATGGGAGCTATTTCCTCTGTAGTTTCTTTAAGAACTCTGGCTGGGAGTTCATCTGGGCCAGTAGCTTTGTTTTGGTTTAGATTTTTCAGATGCTTGATTACTCCAGCTATCCCGATTTCAAGAGTGGGCATATTAGGGTAAGGATAAGGATAAGGATGATTTTATTTTCCCAACAGCATTAAAAAAATACAAATTTTGTATAATTATATACACACATTCTCGTATTACATACATATACACACATACCGGCATATACAGTAATATTGAAATGTGAAATATACAATACAACTGAAAATATGCAATCAACAGAATATAGTATACATTTAGCAACAAAATGAAACAAAAACAGTTGCTGAGGGATGGGAGACTCCTATTAAGATCAAAACTGATCGCTATCATAGGAGCCACCCACAAAAAATATTACTATTGTATCAAATCCTAGGATTTATATAACAAAATATAACGATTATGTCAAACATTAAAAAAATAAATGTAATTGTCTTCTCTTACATAATGTGTATGATGGTTGTTTAGTTGATGTAATGTGCTGAGTTCGCGTA